>SCLG01000018.1:862552-951218 GCA_004367875.1 Oikopleura albicans
CCACAGTAACGACCATACTAGCAACTACAACAACTACAATAGCCGAATATAACGCAATACACGCAGAAAGCATTGATATTCGAGACATTTCAAAAATCTGGTTGAATAACTTTCGATCGGGTCGAAAAGCGGGTGACATGAATTACGTCCAGTGGAATTCAACTTATGAAGATCAACTTGCCCAAATAACTCTCTGCGCCAAAAACAAAGTTGATGAAGTTTTGAGTTTTGGGGAAGAGTACGCTATTATGCGACATACAATTGAAGGGACCGGTGTGGGACGGGAAAACCCGGATAGATTCGAAGGATGGTCCAAAACCATTAAGCTGTGGCTCTCAAATCGATTCCACCTACAACTCATTTATTCGAAATTAAATCAATTTGCGTGTATTATGGATACTTGTACTGATCCGGGTGAGCCTTTTTACATTTATATTTCATTAGTACAGCTTTAGCAAAGGTCTGGTCATAAATAATGAACTACGACTTCCATATGTACACGAGAGACGGCAAATTAGGGTCGGTTTTGTCTTTTTTTTAACTGACCCTTACCTGAATAATATTCCCCAGCTTTGTTTATAGTGACGGTTCGATAATACCTAAAAACCGTTCCGTGATGTCAAGAAGAACTACACCAACTAACTCATTATCTTAACAACTGCTTTGCTCAAAAAGTGTAAATAAAATTGGTTAGAGCGTTTGGTAACATAATGGGAAATCGCGATACGGGTCGGTCCGAAGTGTTAAACTAACATGTGTTATGATAATTGTTACGGGAGTTATAAGTTTTATTTTAGATTCGAAGGATTTTATTGAAGTAAAATGCAAATTTAATCCAACTATGTCGAATGGGGAACGCCCCTTCACCAAAGGAGCACCGTGCTCTTTATGTCCTGAAAATGAGTGCATAGATCAAAACTTATGTGGACCAAAAGTGTCAAAAAAGAAAAAAACAAAAGGTTTGTAAAGTTAAAGATATACATTCAGATTAAATTGAGGCCTTACTTCCTTCGCGGCACTTTTTTGTCTTCCGGGAAACAACGCCAAGAATTGAACACGTGAGAGGCAATTTTTGTCACCATAATATCTCACGGTTCATATTTTTCCCGTAATTTCCAAGCGTTAAAATAAATATAGAATTTGCAATTTTTAATGCAAATTAAATTTTCAATTTGCAAGTTTTTGACTTGGGGTCCAAAAAAATAACTTGTGGAATTGACCATTTAATTTGCATAGTTTTGTAAAATTTACATTTAATTTGCAATTTTTTTTAAGATTTTTTTTTCAACTTGGCGTAAGATGTAATATCATAACAGGGGGGTTGGTTATAAGGTCAAGGTCTAAAAAACTGACTTGACCTTATAACCAACCAGAATTTTTTTTCCACANGGCTCTCCAATCGATTCCACCTACAACTCATTTATTCGAAATTAAATCAATTTGCGTGTATTATGGATACTTGTACTGATCCGGGTGAGCCTTTTTACATTTATATTTCATTAGTACAGCTTTAGCAAGGGTCTGGTCATAAATAATGAACTATGATTTCCGTATATACACGAGAGACGGCAAATTAGGGCCGGTTTTGTATTTTTTTAAACTGACCCTTACCTGAATAATATTTCCCAGCTTTGTTTCTAGTGACGGTTTGATAATACCTAAAAACCGTTCCGTGATGTCAAGAAGAACTACACCAACTAACTCATTATCTTAACAACTGCTTTGCTGAAAAAGTATTAATAAAATTGGTTAGAGCGTTTGGTAACATAATGGGAAATTGCGATACGGGTTGGTCCGAAGTGTTAAGCTAACATGTGTTATGATAATTGTTACGGGGGTTATAAGTTTTATTTTAGATTCGAAGGATTTTATTGAAGTAAAATGCAAATTTAATCCAACTATGTCGAATGGGGAACGCCCCTTCACCAAAGGAGCACCGTGCTCTTTATGTCCTGAAAATGAGTGCATAGATCAAAACTTATGTGGACCAAAAGTGTCAAAAAAGAAAAAAACAAAAGGTTTGTTAAGTTAAAGATATACATTAAGATTAAAATGAATACAGGCCTTACTTCCTTCCCGGCACTTTTTTGTCTTCCGCGAAACAACGCCAAGAATTGAACACGTGAGAGGCGATTTTTGTTACCATAATTTTCACATTTTTTAAACATTTTATGTTAAAAAAAATTATTACGGCAAACGGTACACATGAATTAACTATTTTCAGACCATAAAAATAAACGAAAAAGCAGAGAAGCCATGATTTCTTATGAAAGAAGTCGCCCTCCAAATTTTGCAAATATTCTTGTATAAAAAATGTTCACCGTGTAAATACGAACTGTACATATATACCTGTGTATATATTTGTGCACGATGCATTCCATTCTGACGTGTTTCATAAAACTGTACAAAAGTTAAACATTATGAAACTTAACCCGCCAATGGTGTAAATTTCATTTGTCATTCCTTTTCTAACACTACAACACAATTTCAATCACAATAAAATTGCAATTTACCCACCTTAAACACATCTCTTGAAATTTATATTATAAACTGTTGAATTTTTTATAAACTTCACGAAATGGTCACAAAACGAGTAAAAATTTTACTAAATAATCATTTGTGACCTCAAAATGACCCTCGAATGACCCTGCAAGATAGACTATCTTTAAAACTCCACAGATGAACAATTGTTGAAGGTTGTTTTATTAAATAAATAGAAAATTTAACTAACTTGTGAAAGAATTACAAACAAAAAAAATAAATTTAAAAATACTAACTCGGTTTCACATGAACATTGTGATATCCAAGTTTACTCATTTCGCTGCCGCAAATTTCTTCAATCATTCGAATTTCCGCCAATGAGAGATCTCGTTTCCAATTGTTTGGAGTGTGAAGGTCAAAGTGACCTTCAAATGAGGTCACGAATCGACCTGAGCGCGCAGCAAACTCGAGCAAATGCAGTTGATTTACGCGCAGTGGAATGCCAAAAAACTGCTGTAGCTCATTAAAAACCGCCTGTTCAAAGTTCGAAATTTGAAAATTAATTGAAGTAAAAATGAGATTATATTTTTCACTTTATACTTCACTTGTATTTTTATCAAAAACAAACTCATTCTATACTAAAACGGATATATTTCGAACTATGTACCTGTGTATCCCGGTAAATATCCTCTAAGCGCACAATTTTTAGCGTTTCTTCCGGAATATGGTTACCCTGGTTGAAAACCGTGACGACAGTTTGCTTCCATATTTCCGATAAAATCCGGATTTTTTCCGCTTCGGACTGCACAATTAAGTTATTATTTGATGCATGCCCAAATATTTGCATCAAATTCTATTGTTCGGTTTTCAGCAATGCAAGATTTGTTATTAATTAATGAAAATTAGGTGGTGATTTACGATATTTTTTGTTCATAAAAGCGGCCATTTTGGAATTGTATTTTCCAGCCATAAATATCTGATTATGTTGCAGGTACTCAGTACCTGGTACTGTATCAATAAACTGTTTATAACTCACAGTAAGTTGTTCTTTCTACCTCATTTTATCTAAAAACCGACATTCCTTTATAACTTTATCAAATTCGTCATTTTTCTCGGCCATCTTTCTGCCCAGCATGACATTAACCCAACTTCGCGGGTCCCGTACAAAAAAGATAAGCCGAAAATCTTTAGCCAAAAGCTGACTAATTTTTTCGAGCTCCGGATCCGTCGATAATAATCCATGATTTAAAACAAAGAGCTCTTTGTTAACATCAAGTCGACTCGGGGCGCCCAATAAGGCCATCTCATCGTACCAATTACGAGTTTTATCGCCGTCTTCATGAAATACGGGCGGACTATTGCATGGTTCCTATATTGATACAGGGGTTGCCAAAAAAGAGTGAAATTCACCAAAATACTTTGTTCAAAAATATAGCAAATTTTTAGCAAAGTTTTACCAATTTTTAGCAAAATTTCAGCAAAGTTTTACCAATTTTTAGCAAAATTTCAGCAAAGTTTTACCAATTTTTAGCAAATTTTAGCAATATTTTAGCAACGTTTTACCTATTTTTAACAAAATTCAGCAAAGTTTTACCAATTTTTTAAAAAATTCAGCAAAATTTTACCAATTTTTAAAAAAATCAGCAAAGTTTTACCAATTTTTAAAAAAATTCAGCAAAATTTTACCAATTTTTAAAAAATTTCAGCAAAGTTTTACCGATTTTTAGCAAACTTTAGTAAAGTTTTACCAATTTTTACCAAATTTTTACCAAATTTTTACCAAATTTTTACCAAATTTTTACCAAATTTTTACCAAATTTTTACTAAATTTTTATCAAATTTTTACCAAATTTTTACCAAATTTTTACCAAATTTTTACCAAATTTTTACCAAATTTTCAGCAAACTTTAGCAAAATTTTATCAAATTTTAAGCAAATTTTGAACAAATTTTAAGAAAATTTTTCAGAACTTTTTTCATCAAACTTTGTGTATTACTGTTGTAATTACGAAAATATAACACACATTAAAATAATCATATTTGGAACCTTTAGCTAGCACGAATTTTGTCGACAACTGTGCGATTGAGCTGGTCGGCGAGTTGATAATAACTCCACTCGTTTGAAAATTGAAACATGGGTTTAAGTAAGTCCGCCCCGGATCCAGCCAGGGAGTTAATCATAATGATAGTTTTTCCGTTACTGTCAGCTTCCAAATTATATTCCAGATCGTATGAGTCGAGATCGTACGAGTTATACTCGGGATCAATTTTGAATTCCTTTATCTTGGATGTTGCAAATTATTGAAAGTGTCCTTAGTTACTGTATCATTTAGTATCATTTAGTATCATTCAGGCTTACGTCAATTAAAAAGTTTTTTTTCGAAAATTTCAATTTTCCCCAAAAACTTACAAATACGTTTCCGGCTCGTCAAAATTTTACACTTTTTGGTCACTTGAAAGTGTTACTCAATACACCAGGCGCTTTTTTTTAGATAAATTTTATTTTGCATTGTACGTAATGACAGTAAGGTGTATTGAAAAAGCTGGTCATAAAAATACTAAAAGTATTGATATGTAGACTTTTTCGTGTAAAAGGTAACCCTAGTTCCTGTTACTCCATCTGTTTTTGTGGAGGGAAAAACTAGGGTCCAAGTTTTCATTCCCACCCCCGGCCTGCCATTTATATGTTATATAACAGGGGGGGCAGAAATACTTTAGGGAACGAGCTGCCGAAACAGCTGTGATTGCTATACTGTTCAAACAGAAAAGAAGAACGGTAAATAATATGTGAAACTGTGAAAATTAACAAATTGTGTAAAATATAGAAAAAAATACTGATAATAAATGTTTACAACTATTTTTGGAATATTTGAATTTGTTCTCGTTGTTTCGTGAGTCGCATTTTGATTTGGCATGTTGAAATAAGGAGGCCCCATTGCGTGCATTTGTTGGTGAAGCGAGCATAAATCCAAAATAAAGTCCAAACAGATGCATTAGGATAATGTAGCGGGTGTAGGGCGGCTGCACGATAAAGGTCCAATTTGAGGTCTTTAATTGATGAAGTTCCTTGCATTCGATTGTAAAGTGTCTCAAAATCTTCCAGTTGAATGATAAGCAAAGTCCCATTTTTACCTAAAAATCTCAGCAGTGTAGCGTAATTCGCATTGACCAATTTGCAGAATCGTCTCAAGTGCCATTCCATAATCGCCAGCCGCAACACGAAACTCCAGTCTGCCATATTTAACCAGACGGCTTTGCCTATCCACCCCAATATTCCAAAAAGTGAAGCTATTATTAAAATAGTATAATCACTAATTTCGTAATTCGCCATTCTAAACAAATTATCGTTTATGATAATATTTTATGTATTTATAATTACGGTATACTAATCTAATGTAGCTAACCCTTCAATATTATGGTATTCTCTCTAATTATAATTTAAATTAGATGGTCTCAGAATTGAAAATTAAGAGAAAGCTATTAGAAAATTGATTTGTGTTGTATTCTAGAACTTACTGGGTTACGTAACATGTCTCTTGCTGTTGTGAAGAGTTCATTGTGGGAATAGCAGTTTGATTTAAAGATAATATAATAATTTTTGTTGTGAACCGTAGCCATGTATCTTTTGTAGCTATTTTCTATTCTTGATAATTTTGATTATCAGATCACGAGACAAAAATATGTAATTTGAAAACCGTAGCATACATTTTGATTGAGTTTTGCTTTTTGGTGCGCCATTATTTTGACACATTCTTTTTTTGTTACATTTATAGAGAGCAAATGAAAATTTCTTTTTTTCTTTTTATTTTATGTGTATCATTTTCCCTTTGAATTTTTATTATTCTAGATGGAAGAGCATGGCCTTACAGTAAGCCTTGGGTCTTTGTTAAGTTGTTGGGAGGCTGATATCGTGCAAATAGAAGAAATGGTAGATAAAGTGCCTGACACCAGTTTTTCATATTTGGCCATGAGAGATCCTTTTGTACGTCAACTAGTACCAAAATTGGGTTTTATTTCTACAACTAATAGTGAGTAATTTGTCGATGTACTGGTCCTGGTAAAGTATCCTATATTTAGGCGGTCGGCGTGAATTACTATTAGATTTGGAGCGTTTGTCGGACATCATAGCTGAGCGACAGTCTTCATTAGATTTGCAGAATGCTTATTTGGGGCTTTTTAAGGCATTTTCAAGAGCTTTGTGCCGTTTAAACCGAGATAATATCACCTCTGATTACTACCGGGATTGGGAAATGTATCATCATTTACTGACTTTTCGTAGGTGGTGCCCTGTAGAGCTTTGGTAGACTTATATTTTATTCATAGGCAATACGGTACGATTAGTGTGTTTGGTGTTGGAGCCTAGTGTATCTGATTTGGTTGGCAATTTAACTGTAGAATTGGGGTCCGATTTTGATGAATAATGTAGTGTAAGATTGCTCAATAAGGTATTAATTTAAGACTAATTTAGATGTTGCGTCGTGCGCGTTTTAGACGTCAACAAGAGCGCGTGAAATTATCTCGGCTGGCAAAACTCGAAATGAAAGTGTTGACCGATTATATAGATATTTTTGAGAAACATGCTGATGAGGTGTCCGGTATGACATTGAGTTGTATCGAAAAACAGAAATTAATTATGGTCCCGTTTTAGGGCAAATTCCCCCTTTGGTTTTTTCCAGTGGTACTTTAGAACATGAATTGGTGGCTGATGCATTTACCTACTTTTCTTGTAAGTGGGAGGCATTGTTTCTATTTAGTTCGGAAGCCTAAGAGTTAAATTCGGTAGTTAACTTTAAAATTGTTTTAGCCACTGATCATACCACTACATTATCTATTGATTTCCATTATGTGATTCAACAAATTGACTTGTTGATTATGTTTTTTGACGACGATACTCAGTTGACTGAATGGAAGCGTGATTATTGTCGATCGCCTGCAGTTTGCTTGCCGATTTTAGCCATGCTATTTCAATTGGGCCATTTGACTGAAAAAATAAAGAAAACTCAAGGGGAGTAGCTAGGAGTTAAAAATTAAAGAAACATTTTCTTTGTTAGGGAATATTTTAAAATTTAAAAATTGACTTATTTTGATTTATAGATTTTGGAGGTCTAAAAGCAAGTTTGGATAAGATGTCATCTACTGTTCGAGCTTATGCTGTAGCTGTATTCCAAAACTACTGAATTTACGGTATCTTTTAATTTATAATAACTTTTCTTCTAGCTAGAGCGAAATATTTTTGACGTAATATGGCCACTAGTGGTGAGGGAAATGGTCGAGGTCACGAGGATTATGAACAGATTATGGCGAAAAAGCCTAATCTGGAATCTGATTTAATGCCGTAAGTTTTCTATTGTTTATTTTAGGTCGGTGGGTTTGGGTCAAATTAAACTTTTTCTTCTAAAAACTGTTAGAGTTATATATATATTTATATGTGGTTTTAAGGACAACCGCTGGGGAGCTTTCGGCGATGGTGGCTAAGTTGATCGAGGTCGCTCGTTATCATGAATTAACTCAATTTTTGTCCGAGATGCGCCTCATTAATGAACGATTGTCCCGGTTGGAAAGCCGTCAGGCGACTTTGCGTTTGGAACATGAAGAACAGTTTCTAATGCATCGGCGAGCCGTACGGGAGTGTATGGTCAAAAGTGCAGCCGTTTCCAATTCCCAGACCGATATGTGCCGAATTCAATTACAAGGCGATATTCAGCGCAAAATAGAAGATGCATTATGTGATGTGTAAGTCATTGGGAATATAATTATAAAAATCAAATCATATAATTACTTTTTTCATAATTACTAATCACTTATGATTACTTCTTTTTGGGACTATGTTATTATAAAAGTGATTTTTAGATAGTGTCTGGGTATATTTTAAATGATATAAGTAAGATTCTTTAATTCAGTAAACCTCGCATGCAAGGAATTGAAAATTGTTTGTCGGATTTAAATTCCAAGATGGTGATGTATAACGAGGTGGTTGCGCCAAATCGTACTATTTTGAAAGGTGTGTTTTCATTTGATAATTTTAGTTTTTTATGAATTTAAATTATGGTTAACTTAAGGTCCTGGTGTAATGGACATCGACAAGACCGGCGTACGTATCTCGAAACGTGGGAATTCGGATAAATGGGAATCTACTGGTGAGGTTGCTAAAAAGAATAAAGCCGCTGGAACAAGTTCAGGAAGTGCTAATTATAGTCCTCCACCCGTTCGATCTGAAACGCCCCGAACTGGTAAATAATTTATGTTAATTTAACAGAGAAGTGTCCGTTACTATAGAGTGAAGATAATTTTGTTTTGTTGTTGTGTATCTAACAATATATTATAATAGGGTGGACCGATAATTCATCGTCAAGAATTCATCGTCCTGTGGTAGATGATCGTGGTCGTGGTATTTGGTCTACTGGCCCTGTTCCAAAATAAATAGATCACAAAATGAGATTGTCCTGAAGTTTACTGTATACAAAAATTTAGAAATGTGAAATGTAACAGTATGGTTTTTACAATAAATTATAAATTATTGTCACTAGCTGTCCAGACTTGTGGGTACATGATAAGAAAAGTTTCTTGTCTCTGTCCGATAATGATTTGTTCACTTTGAATAGTTTGGTAAGAGCGAACACCGGAATAGTAATCGTCATCGTCGAACAGATCATGATATTCAGAGGGGAAAGCACTTATTCGCAATTTGATTGGTACACTACGTGCATTAATAACTTTTTCAACTGGCCATTGTAATAAATGTTTTTCCAAAAATTTTATCATACTACTTTTGGGTCCGGCCGATTTTTTTACCGAAATAATTTGGTCCAGCGTGTTTTGGTTAGGTAGTTGTGTTAAAATGGCCTCATCAAGGGATTTGTTTTTATATTCGTAATGCACGTATTGTAGTAAGATTTTTTCAAACTCAGCAACGAATTTAGCATTGTATGTACAATTGAGCATACTAGAGTCAACGCAAAATGAGTAAATACACGGAATCTTGGCCGTAGTGGGAGTTATGCCTGTAATAAAATTGGGGCGGGTAAAACTGATAACTCCAAGTCTGGTACCTGTACGATGAATTTCTGGTCGTCTTACATGAATATGTTGATCGGTCATTTTTACAAAAAGTTTATGATAAAAATAGTCGATTATCCAAGAGTCATATTTAAATTCAAAGTCATCATCATTGATGCCGTATTTTTTTAGAGAGTTGAACGCCTTGGATTTATTCTCTTGTTCCCCTTTTATAAAGTTAATCTGAGTAATACCATCGTGCAGCCCTAATATATTTTCTGGATTTTCAATATTAAACAGCTCTGAGAGTAATTGTAGCGGAAAATTCAGTTGCTTAATAGTATTAGTATTATTAGATTGGTTTTGCATGTCTCCCGTGTAAGCCAGTTTGGCGACATCATTACATAGATTAGAAATTTGCACTGGTGTTATGGAGGCCATGTCAATAAAAATATAATTTTTTCCTTTTTTAATCTTTATGGGGATACCAACTAGACTCAGATTACGAATCAACCAAATACGACCTAAGGGATTGCAAGGATATTTAGTACTATTTCCCCAATTGCCATTGATTTTTAAGAAAGTCCCCAAATTATCTTCATTAATATAGTTGGCTAGATAACATTTATTTTTACTCGAATTCATATTATCATAATAATATGCTATTGTGCCTAGAGTTCCGTCTTCTTCAACATGTAAAGTTTCAAAAATTGTTTTGATACGGCTGACAATCAAAAATAAATTCAGTATGGAGTTCCTGAAGGGAGTTATCAGATTATTATCCAGGGGCGTATTTAATGTATGTAACATACTCGTACGAGCAAGACAGCCATGATAATTTACTTGGCATTCTTTTTTGTCACATGATAGAAAGTTGCCTGTAATTCCTGCACCGTTGGCGCACAGCGTGTTACGTTGGCTATTAACGATCAGAATATAAACAAAATTTAAAGCGTCAGTTTCATAACCATAGTTGTACAAAAAGGTATTTACTCTTAACTGTGCAGTTTCATATGGTTCAATCAGGTCTGTAGGTGTGTCCGTTGAAAAATCATGTGCTTGGTACCGTCGTGTCGGGAGTCCTTCATCATTCAGTAATTTTTTTATATTACTTGGTAAGGTGAATTGCAAAAATGCAGCTGGACTGGTCGATTTGGCATGTTTAAGGATTTGATTTTTTATTCCATTGTCGGTTGAATTTGTTGGTTTTGAGCGTGTGTTAGGGTGGTCTGACAATTTAGTAGCTGTTTCGATATTATGCATGGTTTTTAAATACTCTATGGTTGTGGGTTTGAGGGTTAAAGGTGAGTTATCCAAAATAGTAGGCCCGTCGACTAATTGGAATGATTTAATTTGATCATTGATGGGAAATTTTAAACTATTTATTATATCGACGGCTTCTTTAAAATGAGGTTCAAGTTCGAAATTTTTTGTTACTGTATCCTGAAATTCTAGTTGATTCTTGTCTATAATTATAAAAAGATTCACCCCTAGCGTTATTTGCAGAAAGTTACCTAATCCTATGCATTTGTCGAAATATTCTGATTCATTTTTTGCCTGGACGAGTCCCATAATCATGCGTAAAATCTTGTAGACTACAATTGCTAATACCTGCATTTTTTCGTGCCCATAGCCCATTTGTGTCATTTCCGTGGTGATGACCCACAGCATACATTCCATCTTCCCAGAAATCAGCGGTTTAAGTAGACAGAACAATAGCCGGATGTACATTGCAAAACAGTACTTATTCGTCAAGATTTTATCTTGAAAGGCTTCATCGCTTTCTACAATAAATATATGAAGAACCTATTTTCTTTTTTCTTATTATCCCTAATTTCATTTTTCTTTCTAACCTGTAAGTTCTTGCGTTTCTGGTTTGATATCCAGTGGCTC
The DNA here is from genome assembly GCA_004367875.1 of Oikopleura albicans. Taxonomy (NCBI): domain Eukaryota; kingdom Metazoa; phylum Chordata; class Appendicularia; order Copelata; family Oikopleuridae; genus Oikopleura; species Oikopleura albicans. The sequence continues at coordinate 873,922 of SCLG01000018.1, forward strand.
AAGGTAATTGTTCAAATCTTCTAATTTACGAATATTTTCGCCATTTATTTTCCAAACTTCGTCTTTTTTACGTAGTTTCATAGTGTTCCCGCAATTTTTCGGAATGAACATAAAAAACAAATTGTTTTGGTTTATATAGCGGCCTCCGTAAAAAGTTCTAGAATTTGACATTCCAGATGTGTTAGTTTCGAATTTTCGATTACTAGCCATAAAACTCTTCGAAAAATAGGATAAGTTTTAATTCGGTTGCACTTCCATGATGTTATTAATGATGACCAATTGTTATATTTATTAATATGAATATTTTTATTATGTATTATTTATACTGTTTTTTATAGTAGTAAAGAGAGGGAGTGACGGCGCGTGCGAGGGTTAACTTATTTTCACATGACAGCTGGCTGATGCTTCGCGTGTGTGACTGCTCTCGCGCGTCCCCGAATAATTATGCGTGGGTTGGTCAGACATCTTGTTATTTTTAATATGATATCCACCCTTTAATGATATATTTATTATATTTCTGCAAGAGAAACCTTAAATTTATGCTTCATTCTGGTACTAAGAGTAATTTTACTATTCCTGTTAGTGGGTATTATTTCATAATTTCCGTAATTTTTTAGATGTCGATGTTAGGATTAATTTCCGATTCTGTAGAGAATTTACCCCACATTTTGAAAAGTGTACGGGATGGGACAGATGGGATGCGACGGAAGTCACAGGGTGGAAAATCACGCTATAGCCCGTCTCAAGAGGAGATGAATTTACATATGTATAAGGGCGAGGATTATGAGATTATGACACGGCGAATACGGGTGTTAGCTTTTGGCCGTCGAAACTGGGATTTCAATGCATTATTGTTTGCATATAAAATCTCTGGTAAGTGCTTTCCTAAAGTAGTTAACGAAATATAAGTATATAAGATTTTTATGCATTTACAGAGCTAAAGAAAATTTATATTCTATTTAGTTTTTGTGTTTTATTTCCCAATATATGAGCTATATATTTAGCTTTTATTTTCCAGTATATAGTTGTATATTTAATCGGCTGAAATTCATTAGATCAGAATATACTATAGTTATTTTTGAGCTTTTTTAAGGTCCGTTTTTTCTAGTTTTTTCCTTTGATTTTTTGGGCTAATTTTGATACGATTTTTTATTCAAATCTCATGATTATTCATGTGTTATAATTTTAGATCCTAACAATTTATGTACTTGGCGTCTGGGGTTGGGCGATTCAACCTCTTATCTTTGCTGTGATAAAATGGATTGCTTGCATGCCGATGGCGGCTGTCGACGAGTTTTTGTTATCCGCGATATTGGCCATAGGTAATTACGAATAGCATCGTAACAAATCTTCGCAAATGGGCTACTTAGGCTAGTGTGATAACATTCATCTAGTCTAGTTTGTCATTAGTTGTCTATAGGTTATTATTAGATATTCCCAATTGACGATTTCTTAAGATCGCAGAGTGTTACCGGGACAAGTATGGTATGCGTCGATCCGGCTTTGGCTATCGTTAGTTGTATTCACCAGATGGTTCAAATATGGCGTACAGGGGTGGAGTCAAAGAGTGGCGAAGATGTTTCTTATAAGGTCAGTGATTTGAATCGGGGTATTTTAAGTTGGTCAGTGATTTTATCGTGGGGATAAACAATATTTTTATTATTTAATATTCTAGTGGTATCTCTATCATTAAGTTATATTTTGAATTTATAAAAATTTTAAGGTTACGGTGATGGGTCGACAGTTTTCGGTTAAATTATGTGGTCGTCATGGGCGAGGCGATGGGCGTTATATCCACTGGACGACTGGCCAGGGCAAACATTCGACTAAAAATCCATATTCACCTGTCTCAAAGGAGCTTATAAAGACTGTATTAAAGGCCGCGCGTTGCTCTCCCGCTTATTTGGTTAGCGGCAATATGGGTTACGTTTTAGATCCCATGTCTATTAAGGTAAATAGAGTGTTTAAGAACCTTAAAACCTTTATTGGCTAGCCAGAATTATAAGGTCTAAGTTGGATAATTATTTTAACCCTAGAGGGAGTCTCGATCGCGATTGATAATTTGCGCTTATCGTTTGGTACATGCTTTGGCCAAAGAGGATACCCAATTTCAATTCGATGAGGCGAAGTTTCGCCAAGAATTCAATTGTCCCAATTTGAGCTTACCGGTTTATTTTTAGTTGTTTTCGTTATTTTAGTCATTTTTAGATAAATTATTTTAATGATCTATATTTAAACTTTAGGGTGTGGAATTGGCGACTCGAGATGGTGCAAAATATTTGACCGACAGTGCGTGGGCGGCGGGCGAGAGATCTGGGCGTTGTTCTTCGTTGGAGCATTCAAATGAGAATGGTCCAGAATTACGGGATATATCATTGAGCATGGAATCTTGGGAGCTTAGCAAATGGCAAAGAGATTCTGAATTGCATGAGCGGAGTCATGGGACAAAGCATTCAGCGAATCCTGACATTGAGCAGATTGGTATCCGAATGGGCTATATAGATTTTGCGACCTGCGATCAAAAATATTTGCGATCAGGTAGTTAAATTCGAACTATGGGAGTCTGGTTATAAGGTCACAATTCGTCTGATAAGTTCACATAGATTGTTTACTATAAGGTCTTATTTTCGTTTTTTGCTCAGAAATCAAATAGTTTTGTTTAAACTAATCATATCCTTTCCCCTATTACATTTATTTTTATAGAATTTTATTGTTTGTTTGCCCATTTTGAGATTTTGAAGAAGCGTGCAGAGTATGTGTTTAAAAAGATTTGTATCAATAAAATTGTTTTCCAGAATGAAATACATCTTAGGCGTAGTTCTTTTATTTGATGGTGACCTTATAACCATATTTCCTTATACAATTTCTATAGTATTTATTTTATAAATATATGCTAGTTTAGCAGATGGTTTTTCAGAAAAAAATATTTTTTGAGGTGATATGTTGACTTTGTATTCTAGCTCGAGTGAATGTTTGTACGTATCCATATTGTAAGAGTCAACTGAAATGCAGGGTGACCAAAAGTGCTTGTCAGACAGTACAAGCTGAGTTGCGCCATGCCAACTTAAATGGCTCATTGAAGGTGAGAAGTCTAAATATTTTGATTTTCAGACTGATTTAAATATAATTGTGGGAATTAGGAGTTTAATTAGATTATATTTTAGTTACAAGCCCATGAATTGAAACATGAATCTTCAGCCGAACTATACGATTTGTTCATTTCACGCCCTGGAAGTAATATTATGGAATATATTATGGATCGAATGAAAGTAAACGAAGAGGATGCCCGAATGTTGATAATGGGAATGTCAGAAAAAGTGTTATATTTTGACACTTATGCGAGTGATATCAAAGCTTTCAGCGATGTGCACGCCTTGAGATTGTAAGTTAATTGCTTTGTATTTTTAAAGGAATAAAGCTAAAAAAGCGTATATCTTTCATGTTATTTACAATTTGATTCTAGTGCACAAGAGGTTGGTACCGTCTACTTGGTTCGAAATATTTTTGATGAACGGTATGTGGCTGTGAGCTTTTCTCACTCTTTGCCATTTTTCAACAGCAGTACATTTTGGTGCTACATTTAGTCGACAAGAAATGGTCAAATTGTCGAAATATTATTGGTGACCTGCCCTAGAAACAAAAGCATTCCCTTCATTTTCCTCCGCGCTCTTCAGCCTTATAAACCTATGTTGTTCGTTACTGCCATTTCATATTATGCCTATTTTTAGTGATTGTTTCTAAATCGAGTTGGCTATTAGAAGTGTTAACATTATTTATTTTTTTCCCTTTTCCTGTTTATGAAGTTTCGATAATGCTTTATTTTGAGAAAAAGGGCGATAGCTTCCGTGGTTTATTTACTGTTTCGTCCTTATCTATAAGGTCGCCCCTTTTTTGAAATTAATTTATGATTAGATTTTCTTTTGGTCACAAACGTATTTTTTAATTGTCTGACTACGTATAGTAGTTACACTTTATGTCCAATATTTATTAGAAAAGAACCTCAATATTCAATTGCTGCCTGGTTAAATAAATACAGATATCACCTTACCTATTTACGAATAATTTCCATGATTTCCATTATTTTCCTGGTGTTTGTAATTGTTGCTTTCAAAATACTTTTGATAGTATTATTGTTGGGGTCATCAAAATCCCACATTTTGCGTCTTTCTCCCACCTTAAGTTGCGATTTGTACCACTTTTTGATCTCATTCAGTTCAGCTGTAAGGGATAGCAATTGTTTATCCGCTTTTTTCTTATCTTGTAAGGTAATTTCATTAAGGTTCGTAATCTCATTTTCGATAATTTGGGTAAGGTTGTGTAATTTGTTAATAATACCATGGGGGAGTGTGGGAGAAGCATGTATTTCTGTAAATTGCATTTGAGTGAACGGACCAGATTTAAACTTGTATTTTAAACAATTTCGAAATGTCGTGTGCATCGTGTAATTGAGTTGGAGCAGTTTACTGATGATGTTGACGTTTTCGCCATTTGTGGGACGTTCATCCGTGATATTTTTCATAAAATTTTGGTCGATCGTGTATTTGGCGAATTTGGTGTTGGTCTTCCTGCGCGTTTTATTGAAGAAGAGGTCAAGTTTGCATAGGATTTCTACATCAAATCCCAAGTTGATTTCAATGATACTGATACCAGTAAGTATCCAGCATTCAATTCCGTAGGTTGAGTAAGATTGCGTAAGTTTTTGGCCAATTGTATGAAGCGCTATTGTGATTTTGTTGATTCGGGCTTGAAATTTATTACCGTTATGGAGCGTGAGTGTATTGCTGGAGATGTCCGAGATATTTTCAAGGCAAAATCTTCGAATGCCCATAAGAATTTGTAATCGTGTGTCATATGATTCGATGAGAAGGTCTTTTTGGGGGATTTTGAACATTTTATTAATATTGTTTAGCTGGGTTTCGGCATCACCTCGAAATACCGCATTAACATCATAGGATTCCGGGTATTGTTTGTTGATAGTAAATTCCATCATTACAAATTTCGCTAGCGTAGATAGTTCATATAGTTGCATCATGATTTTATTTCGAGCTGATCTATCCATTTCTAGAATAGGATATTAAGAAAAAACTGAGGGATGTGTTGTTTTAATATAAATAATAATGCATAAAGTATACAGCTCAAATATCTTCAGTAAGATTCTGAAGTGTCGTTTTGACAAGATCACAAAATTGCGTTTTAAGGATAGTAGCGTCACAGAACTCATCGATATTTTTGGAGAAATCTGATGGGCTCTCACATTTTTTAACTTCGGTGATGATAGTTTTACATAAATGGTGAATTTCGCCAAAATTCTTGGCTAATTTATGTGCAAATTTATCGTACGCAATTTCTGTAGTATTTAATAAGTTTTGAATTAAAAAACAGACCGATTTGCCAAGAATCGTTTTAGGGGAGTTATCTAAGTCAAAGTCTTCTTCTATAGCCGAGAATGGTCTAATAGTTTTTGCGATTTCTTTAGTGAGACTAAGAAAATCTTTAATATATGAAATAATTATATTTTTTTCTTTTGTCAATTCGTTCTTTTGTTGAATTTCCGCGACAAATGGGTTTGAGTTGCTTGGTATATTGTATATACGATTATTAGGGTCTTTAAGGTCCAGAGCAGTAGTGAGCATTTCAAAAATAAGTTTTTTCAATTTTGTTTTTGCATTCTCATCGCACACACAGGTTTTAGAACAGTCACATAGTAACATAAATTTACTAATAAGTTCATACGTAATAAAGCTAAGGCCGATAATATTGTCTTTTTTCGTTTCGTTATTCGCAAATTTGTCTTCAGATTTGGCGATAAAATTGACATATTGTTGTAGCGTCGCATTAGGCGCATGGGTTGGCTTGTTGTTTATAAGGTCCGAAATAGTTTTTGAGTTATTCACATTGACTGCTACCAGTTGTTTAATTATTTTTTGTGTTTCTTCGCTCTTGCCTGACTTACAACTTTCACATTCAGGTTGCTGTTCGCTTTTTTTGGACAATTTCTGCGTTAGCATTGCATTGGTTGTTTCCAGCTCACTTATGCGCCGCCTCAAGCTATTAATCTCGCGTTTATCTGTCAACGATTGGTTAACGTTGGTATCATTTTTAACGTCTGGATCGATGTTCAATGAGAAGTTCAAGGGTCCAACAGATTGGTCCAATTTTTCCAGCCCAATTTGTTCTTCAAACATGGATGTTTCCGACGACGATTCTTCGATGATAATAGAGTTGGTTTCAGGTAAGCTATCTATTTTCGTGATAACAATAGGTTCATTGCGCGCCTTTTTCAGAAAGGGGATTTTTTCACCACTCGATTGATTATAGGGTCTTTTTCGTTGTCTTGGATCTGTGGGTTTACTAGGCTTTTGAAACATATTTTTTTGCATCGTTTTGATGTTATGAAATTTTTGCAATATATTGTCATCCCATAGGTCTTTAGTATCTTCATTCGTAATTGGGTCTAATAGCATCTCCATGTTTTTTTCCGTGGGGTTGTTGCTAAGCCATTTTTTCATATTGGCAATAAAATCATTGCCCCCATTTTTATGCATGAATTCTACTAAAGTTGTTCGTCTTTCATGGATCATGTCATGAAAGTGGCCTTTAGGGTCGTTTTCGTAGCCCGGGATATTCCATTTATTGATGAAAATTTTCAGTTTATTCAAATCAATCGAATGTTTCCAGACTGTCTCGATTTCAATGGTTTGATCCGGTTTGAGGTAGGCACTTTTTATAAAGCCGTTATTGATCCATGCTTTCATGATCTCACTAGTTGGCAACATCCAAATTAAATTATGATATTCATCAAGCGGTGCTTTTTTATCAGTAAATTCTTCCCATTTGTTGCCGATTTTTATTAGTCCCATACGTTTCGTTTGAGTTGGTTCAGCATAATTCGTAGTATAGTCTAAAATAAAGTATAGGTTATCTACTTTCTTATGTATTAGGTATGATATCGACTGTGTTAAAATAGTCCGGATTATTTCTTATATTAAAATACTGTTCTGGATTATTTTCGAAATCATGTCTAGCGTTATTATCAAATTTGTCTTCCCAGTTAAATAATGTGTCAATTATTTTATTAAGATTTTGCCCTGGGTTATCCTCATGCCAAAATTCATTGTTCTCCTGGATCAGGTGGTGTATATTGTCGAATTTAGTGCTACTGTTGGTGGTACAGAAGTCTGTACAGTTAAAGCTGTAATCATTTTTTTCGGATATCGCTTGGTCATAATCGCAGATATTTATAAGATCCCTATACATTTTTTTCCGAAGTATAAGGTCCGTGTGGCTATAGCAGTGTTTGCACTTTTTTTCGTTACCAATTCTATGTTGGCATTTTATTAAATAATGAGCTTTGATCTCTTGTTCAAATTCAAGTGTGCCTAATAAAGCTCTAAGAGAGTAGGGTAAATTGTTAAATAGGTCTGCTGCGCAAAAAGGAAAAATATTTTTAAAATGTGTTTCTTTTAGCTTGTAATTATTAATTTGCGTTTTCTTAATTAAGGGGAAACGTTGGCCTCTCAGCAACAATATGTCATAATGAAGACCTGCATTTTTGGAGTTTACATTTTTAGGTGTATAGTGGGTGTCCCTTTCATGAAAGTGATTACCGTTATTTTCATAATGGATTACTTTTTTTACAATTTCATATAGCTTTATCGGTTTTTTACGCCAAACAATTCGGTTTATATGACATAACAGGGATTTCTCATGTATAAGGTGAAGTGCTGGCCACTGTGCTTCAGCAAGAAGACGGGCTTGGCTAATTTGATCTTTAATTTTATATCCTAGAATCATCCTTATTGTAGAATTTACTATACTCTGTAATTTGTGATAGACATTAAGTGGCTGAATCGGAATAATTTCTAGCATATATTGCCAGCTACCAAAATGTAATGCCCTGGCTGCTCTTAGTAGACTTTTTTTGCTTCCTAAATCTATTATATTTCGTATCATAGCTTTTTGATGTATGAGTTTATTTTCAAGAAAATTAAAGTGGTCTTTATACGTAAGGTCCCCGCTGAATCTAAATCCTAAAATAACTGTTTTTTCGCTTATTTTGATATCGCCCGCATGTGTATTCAATTTTTCAGGATAATTTTCATTCTTACCGATTGCCACCGCGACACTTTTGTGAGCACAGACTTCCAGTCCCAACGTGTCGCTCAAATGTTTCATTATATTGTTAACCGCATTTTGTGCCGCCGTTTTTGCTTTTTCCCAAGTCGAATCAATAATCGTCAAATTCATATCGTCTGCAAAAATTATTAGTGAGATTTTATTATTTTCGATTATGACTTTGCCTACTGAATCGATTAAAAGGTTAAAGAATACTGGTGATGTGGGTTCCCCTTGACAAATTCCTATTCTGGGTACGCTGAATTCTTCTGATTTTTGGCCATTGTTTATTATTTGAGCTGTTCTGTTAGAAAACATTTTTTCAAAATAAGGTAGCTGACTAGGGTGGACAATTTTCCTAAGGCAATTCAACATCATATCTGGGGAAACAGACCCAAACGCGTTAGAGAGATCAATGCATACCAGTATTTTTTTAGAATTGATGGGTTGGCAAATCAGTTTATTGAAAATAATCGCAATTGCCTGTGAACAATTATGAAATGGACGAAATCCTAGTTGATTATAAAACGGTATGTTATTAGCCTCTAAGTAATGGGAAAAAGCACTCGCCACATATTTACCTTCAATAGATTGCTCTATGCGGGGCACTTGTAGGAAACGCCTTCGACCACCTTTTTTCGGGATGACAGTTAACTTTGCTTTTCGGTAGCTTTTGGGGTAGACGCCAAAGAGTGTATTATATCGAACACTACGAACTAATTCGTTTCTAAATTCATACGGTAGGGCAGATAAAATCTGACGATTGAGAGCACTGTTTAAGCCTCTAGTGGTCATTTTGGCTGACATCAAGCATTGTTTGAGTGAATTATATTTTTGGTCACCTTCCCAGAAAATCGGGTATTTTTCAAAGCGGAATTTTTCATTATCTTGTAGAACAGGTAAATGTGAAGTAACATTTTGATCCAGTGTTGCGTTTTTAGGGTTAATTCCTTTATTTTGGATATTTAAAAACTCAATTTTGAGTTGGTCTACTGTAAGTTGCTTTTGACACGCAATTTCCTTTTTGTTTTGAGGGTTGTGTTTCTTAAAATGGTTGAAAATTGCATTAACTGGGGGAACTTCATGATCCCATTTTCCTGTTGTATCAAGTTTTGTATCGCGCCTTTTTAGCCTATTAAATTTAAATCCCATACTTTTAAGACATTGTTGGTACTGTATATTATCTGGATCTTCAATCAATGCTTGACTAAGTTTGCCACAAACAGTCTGAACGAGCCGCGTATCGCGTCGAAGGTAACTTTTAAAATTATTTATTACACTAGTTTTTTTTGTTTCAGGGATGATGTAGTCAAACGTTTCATGTAATAAATTGTAAAGAGCTGTAGAGTAAGCAGCATTATTATAAATTGTGTTTTTGTGGTTGAAAATAAATCCTCTGTTACACATGTAGAGATATTCTTCATCATTATAGGGTAACGTGGGCATACTGCTGTTTGATTCGGCATTGTGAAGTTTATTTTTGAGAATGTCGTGAGTCATCAATCCTAAATTGTATATCTGTTTATCTGAAATGGAGGGTCGGTGAAAATAGGTTATTTCTGAATTTATTGTGTCAACTGTGCCGTCTGTGGTGAGAACCAGTAGGTTATGGCCATCATTGTCAATTGTTATTCTACACGGTATATTTTCAAATTTTTTGTAACTAATGCCCTTAGTAAGAAATATATCAATTGTAGAGCATTTTCTACCCATTCGTTGATGTGTACTAGTAGTTACTGGATTTTCATAATTGTGAATTAAAGGGTTAAATTTCCTACAGAATTCTTGTTCACCGGTAACAGTATTTCGAGGACATTTAATGTCAGCATTTATGTCTCCAGCTATAATGCCTTTAACCTTTTGTTGATTATTTATGGCTTGAATAAAAAATTCGATCATACCATTGATATATTCGTTCGATATATTCATAGCACCGTATTTTGGACTATTATAATTTGGTCTGTAGAAGCTAATTAAGTTTATTGCAAAAGTTTTTGTTTTAATGTAAATTCCAGTAAATGATCCTGATAAGGTTTGCTGTTTAGTATAGGGCCAAAGAAATGATTTTATTATTATTGCTGAGTAAATTCTAGGACCTTTATCAGTCATAAACGGTTTGTGAAAAAAACATTTGTATCCAATAGGTATATAGGTGTGGTCGTCGAAGAATTTAGGACTTACGTCTAGTTCGTTGATGAGAAAGACCGCTATCTTTGGGTAGCAGGAGCACATGTTTCGTATTTGTTTATGGGGAGCATTTAGGTTCGTGGAAGCAATAATGATGTCTTGTTTGTTTGGTGGTTGTTGTAATTTGTTTGGATAAGTGAGCACGCTATCATTTTGTTGGGTTTTTGTGGAGCTAAAATTAGCTTCGTTAGTATCAGTTTTTTTATTATAATTTTTAGGCAAAAATTTATTGGGAATCTTTATCCCGTCTATACTAATATGTATTTTTTCGTCGCACATAGCCGGCATGTTGTTAGATTGAAAGAAAAAACGGTTACTGTCGTCAATTTGTATTTCTTGTGTGTCATATTTGACCAGATTAACCGGTCTTTCAACTAGCGTTTTTACTTCCCTCATGTCATTGACTAAAGGGCTGTCAAATATTCTACGCGCTAAATGGTTGATTATTCCATTGTGTTTTTCTTTATTAAAATATATTTTTTTCTTTCCCAAATATATAAACTGGTGTTTATTTGATATTTTAATATTTAGGTCTAACTTACTATTTGGTTTGGTACAAATTTCGCATTGCATAATTTTTGAGCAGTTACAGTAAAACGGGCGGTTATCTGAAAGATTAGTTTTAGACTTGGAGTAGATATCGCTATATATGGATCGTTCGATTGTATTAAAAGGGTCATATAAGTCTGAGCTGATTTTAGGAATAATATATTTTATTTTAGGGTCACTACTAGTTTTCAGCATGAAGAAAGAGGTACGAGAGGCGTCACATGGGGTAGCTGATATGGTTTGAGATACCTCATTTCGGTCTAAAAATTGTTGGCGATCTATAATGGTTTCACATTGGTCAAATTCGTCTAAAAAGTAAGTGGACTTACCGGTACGTGGCAAAATATTTACATTTTTTCTTTTTTGTTCTTTTTGCTGTTGTACTAAATCAGTCGGTCTTCGTTGCTTTCTATATTTATTTCTTATTTTTCGGATAGCAATAATTAAATTTTGGTTTTTACCTTTAAGTTTAAGCCTTTTACTATAAGAGTTTCTAAATTCGAGCACAAAACTTGCGAAATTGCCTCTGTTGGGGACATATGGTGGAGTTTGGGCATTCAAGATTGTCGTAATTTCTGTGATGAGGGCATGGCTGATGTAGGGCAGGTAGCCCTTAAATTGAAAATTTTGGCCTTTTTTCGAGTCCAGAAGATGTTCACAGAACTGCCGTGAGAAAAGTGCTCGTTTCAGCTTATGTAGTTTGGGCAGTATATATTCAGTTTCTTCAAGGATTTCTTCTTGACTTTGATAAACTTCTTTATTTCGGAGAATACATTGTAGCAGCCCTATAGCCAAATCCGGGTTTAAGAAACAAAGATATTTCCAGTCACTGAAGAGTTGCCCTGATGACGCACATCTTTTTTGGGATATTTTTGTGTAGATTTTATCATAAATTTTGATTTGATCCCAATCTTCTTGTGACGGTATGTAGACTGCACCATTTTTCAGAATATTGATTGTGACCCTTACTTCAGTAAGCTCCTTAATACTATGCAAGTTTTCGACCTTATATAAATCCGTAGTGTAGCAAGAAATCCCTTTATTGGCCAGATTTTCCAGTTGAATTTTACCATTATGGTCGGGCAGTACCCTCGCTTGATCTTCAGGTAAATTTGTTTCTTCATGGGGATGGTGTGTAGGCTCCTTTTGTGTTTGCGTTTCTGACATTTTAGGGTCCTTAGGGGGGGGTTTACTAAGTAGAATCGTTTTTTTCTTCAAAGGCCCTTGTTGCTCTTTACGAATTTTGATTGACGGTTTTACTTGACCTGTTGGGGGTGGGGGTTGTGTTGTCGAAGTTATTTTCCCATCTTGGACTGAGATTTTCGGCTGCGCTGGGTCCACCTTTTTTAGCTTTTTACTTGAATTCTTGTTTATTCGCGTAATTTCTGTGAAGCTATCCGCCCACTTTTTCTTGTGTTTTTTGATGGAAGTTGTAATAGGTGTACTTGCTTTAATTGGGGCTGTAGCGGGTTTGGTTGATTTGTTTTTTGAAATGGACTCTTTTTCCTTATAGCTATTCGTCGTTGTTTTGTTGGGATTGTCTTTTTTCTTGAACTTGGGAATATTGATCGCCGGGGCGGTACTATTTAATTTTGGTTTGAGGTTTGTTTTTTGCGTAGTACCGGGTTTTTTCGTTTGTTTCGAACGTGATTCTAAGGTATCCAATTTATCTTCCGAGGCCGTAATTTTTTCTTTATTGGTTATGGGGTGGTTTTTTTGCTCTTCAATTTGTTTTTCTTTTGTGTCTTCGGTGATGCTAAGTTCCGTAGATAGGATACTTATTTCTCTCTCAATCAGACCTGTTACAACTTCCATGGAAATTTTTTCAAGTGGTGTGACTTCTTCCGCGGTGTCAACAATATCGCTGGCTGTAAGGTCAAATAAAGATGTAGCATTAGTAATATCAAGCGTATATGTGCTAAAGTTGGGCAAGACTTCTTGAGAAACCGACTCGGGCGTTATTTTATCATTTGTGATAAAGTCCAGCGATTTTTTTGCTTTGCATTCACTTTGTCCTTCAGTAGTTGGTTGCAAGTTATCAACTTTTTTGTTTAAAAAATCATCACATAATAGTGAGCTTTCATAAATTTCATTATTACTATCCGATACCTGAGATTCAGTTTTATTTTTCTGATCATTTTGTAGTTGCTCATTTTGAATTTGCATATCTGACATTTGGTTACCTAGTACACCCGAGACTGATGATGGTTCTTCATTAATGGCGCCAAACAAAGATGATTTGGGCAAGTCAAAATCGTCGCCAAGTGCAAAATCATCAAAATCATTGCTGATGGAGGTTTTCGGTAACGGTATGGATGCTGTTGGGGGCTTGGATTGCGTTTGTGGAAGGCTCTCTTTAATTTGTTTCTGACTGGGGCTGGATTCGAATTGTTTGGTTTTGGTCGACGCTTTGGCCATAAGGTCCTCAATTGTTATTGGGGTGTATGGTTCTTTGTCTGAGATGGCGCGATTTCTGTCGACAACTTCATCTTTATTGGTAAGTTCAGATAGCTCGTCGTTTAACTCACTGACCGCTAGCGCCGAGAAGTTTTTGTTTTCAATGCCTTGTGCGACCAGGAAAGCCACCACATTTTGTAACTTTTTAATAGATTTTTTTTGTTCCGCATTTTCTTTCGACACTGTGTTGGCGTGATCTAATAAAACCTCACGCGTTCTAAGATGTTCAGCATCTTGGGCTGCGTTACCTTTGATCATAAGGTCATTAGTAGCACTTAGGGCATCTTGAATTCTTTGTGTCATATTTTGCGCGTATTCTTTAAAACCCATCTTTAACTCCTCACAGTCGTTATTTGATTTACCAATTTGCTCCTGCATGGTTTTGATTTTAGGCCCTAACTTTTCCATATTGCCCTCGACTTTTTTACAGGTACTGTTGACTTGAGATGAAAGTTCCAGACAGATTTCTTCTTTCATTTTTTTGGCCACAGTTTCATTAATTTCTTCACCTGGGCGTTTTCGTCCAAAACGAATTTCATCAATTGTGGTGGCTTTAGAGTCGAATCGGTCCATGGTTTTTTTGATATCAAACAAAGCGGCATCATTGGCATTTCGTTTACAGCGCACCGAAAAAAGTAAGTCGTCATCGATGAACATTAATCCTGGGTGGATTTCGTACAGCTGGTCATCCCTTTTCAGCTCATTTTTAGTCATTTTGGACCTTTGTTCATGATTTTTAGCTTTAGGGTCACGCCATGCCGAAAAGTAGGTGGTGTAGTATTGCCAGTTACGAGTAATTTTTGCCTCCAAGAATAATTCTTTCTGTCTGTCACTGGAGTCAAGTGCTTTATTTTCAATTTTTTTCATCGAAAACATCTGGGTCCAGTGTAGCGGAATTTGGTTTTCCCTAATTTCAAATTTAGATATCTTGCCTAATTTTTTGCGGTGGTCGTCGATTTGAGCTTGCCAGTGGGTAACATATTCGTCAAGCTTTTCTTGGGTGGTTCGATTTATTGTAGCTTGAAGTTGAAGGGCTCTGAAGTATGCCTCTTTCATAGCAAGAGCTGTTGGCGGTGAGAAGTTCCATGGTCCGTTCAATTTATTCGTACGTGGAGTCGCCATTTCTCTGATAATGGCTGTCAATGACAATTTTTTCCAGACACAATTATCGCTAATCATGTCTCCGCTGAAGAATACAATCAACATAAGGGTTTTGAAGTTATGGACGTAAACAGCTTCGATCAAATCATCTTGTCCTGCTGAAGGTACGTCGAATCCATAATCCACGATTTTGAATTTACCAAATTTGCTTTCAAGGTGCTTTCTTGGGTGTTTTTTGTCGTATTTGATTGTGAAGAATTGGTTAGTGAAACTTTTTCCTCGGGCGTTTTCAATTATTCCTTCTTGGGGGTAGGTAACACTTTCATGGCAATCTATTTCTTTGCATTTACCACTTTTAAGGTCTTGTTCAGAGTAAACGATAATATCATCGTCCCAGAAGGCCATAAATTTTTCACGTTCAAATTCTTCACGGTTAAATTCTTTGCCATGACCTCGACCATTACCTCGATATCGCCTCCCTTTTCCTCGCCATTGTTTGTTATTACCACGGTGGCCCTTACTAGACCCGTTACTTTCATGCCGATCTCGATTTTGGTTTTGAATTTGTTTGGATATGATAGACCCATCAAATTTTCCTCTTCGAGCGGCCATAAAGTCTTCCTGTCTGATAAGAGGCGGAGTATCATTAAGTGTTGAAAGTGATTGGCCCTTAAATAAGGTGTCAGAGTCTTGTATCCCTGTTTTATTTTTCTTTTTAAGTTTTTTATAATTAATTATGGAGTAGTTTACCTTATTTTCACGCGGAGTTTTTGCGGGATCCGCCGTAAAACCCATTATTTCTCTAATTTTTAACTTGATCTCTAATGTTTTTTATTTATTGAGTAAGGATTTATTTTGTTTTTCGCGAATCTGCTTGATTAGGGTAATTATACTGTAGTGTGTTTCGTAGTGACTAATATTTTTGGGGAGTTTTTACTGTACTTTTTTTGTGTGTATTGTATTTAGTATGTTTTGGTGTTATTGGTGAGGTAGTTAGATGCGGTACTTTTCTCTCACTTTGCTTTGTAAGATATTTTAGGTGTGGTATAACTCAGAATATAAACTTAAATGATATTAGCCTGGGCCTGTATATTTTGTGTGTGGTAAACTCTTTCGTTTTATGCGAGTTTTTTTCTTTTCGATTGTTCAAATTGGTTGCGGTGTAGTAGTATAGCTAGAAATAGTGTAATTTTATTTTCTTTTTTTCTTGTTTGCTTTTGGTTGTTTTGTCACAGTTAGGCAAATATATATAACTGTGTTATTTATTGTTTGTTTTGTAGTATTTTTGGGATTATATAAATCCCTAGAGAATCTTATATGAAGAATCTCTGCAATCTAATGACTGCTGGCAGTTTTCGTTCCCTGGAAAACTTAGTTTACCTTTATAAGGTATTTTTTAATAAAATAAATTTAAATGAAATATTTTTCAAATAAATTTAAGGGGGAGAGAGTTCTCGTTATATGATTAACAGAAGAATGGCGAAACAATTCCTATTTTATTTCTATTTTGTATAGAAGCTTTATATAAAAGCTAAAATATCGAAAAAAATAGGAAAAAAAGATTTTCGCTCCTTCTCGCTCGAGAGTCAAAAGAGAACTAAAACTTTGTTTGACGGCGTGATTTTTCATTTTTCCCAGATCATATACATTCCACGCAGTATACCATTATCTTTTATTATCTGTTTTTGAAAGATAGAAGGTTTACACAATTTCCCATTTACATACAATGTAATTCCTATGTTTTCGTATATTCTAGTACTGGCGTGAAGAAAAGTGTCCCCGAGAAAATTTCGTAGGTTTAAAACAGTACTCTGTCATATCTCGCTTGCGAGCTCGGTGACAAACTGACGACTCACACCAGTATCTATCAAAGAGCCTACACATTGTGCCGTAAATTTTTCAATTTTTCGTTATGTTTCAACACCCTAGCTTGAGATTGAATTCCTGAGTTGGTATTAAGTACTCAACTAAAAGAACGACCAACATGAGCACAACTAGAAATGATAAACGCCACACATTACTTCGTCCATTTGACTTTCCACGGCAACATTCATTCAAACAAAATATTGCCGTCAGCAGAATAAGAAGAGCAAAAACCGCAAACTTTAATTTAACCGATGGATGACCATCTGGTACTTTAGTTAGGCGTCTGTTTTGGATATTTAACTCGTTACGACCTAAATGAGACACAAAATAGGGCGATTTGACTGTTGAAACGCCATTGTGGCCCAGAAAATCTTTGCGGTTTTTAATTTGTTTGTAATCACTAGCAAGTTTTACATCGTATTCGATGCCCTCGCACCTAGCAGTAAACTTAACACTGGTTAAAAATCTAAATTAACAAACAAAACTCCGCTAATTAAGTAGAGGACATAGGCGAAAGTTCACCAAAAAAGGAAGAAAGTTGTTCACGATATAATCAAATTGATATTGTCCGCGTAACATCTTAATTGTCTCGCGCTGCCATTTTTTATTGGCCGCGTTACCATAGCAACGCGACAAAAACAAATAACAATTTCTTCCTTTTTTTGTTAGAGATCCAACAATAAATCAGCCAGACCAAATTTGTGCGCGCAGTTTTATATTGTGTCAGCATAATAAGTGTGCGCACAAATTTACCCTGACTGATTCATTTTTCAACAGAAAGGTTTATAGAGTATTATCTGTCGTTTTGTGTGGGAGATATAATGGCTAAAAATTGAAAAAAAAATCTTAAAATGATGAAAAAAGAAATAATCCATGTAAAATTGGAGATTTGGAAGCCAAATTAACTTCCAACAAAATCACTCGAATACAACCTTAATGACGTATCTATTACCAGCGTTTAAATCATATCATAACTACATAAAAGTGCCGTCTAAAGTTTTTTTACCAAAATTCTGTTTTTATTGCATGACATAGAATTTCTAAAACAGAAGAACGTCCAATTAAATCATTTTTCGGGAGATTCGGACCGGTTTTAATTTGAAATATTTAACCAAGCCTGTATTCCAAAATCCATATTTTCAAATTTCTCAATAGAAACCGTTGCATCTTTTTGTTTGATGACAAACAGTTGCGCCATCGATTCGGCATTTATTGGATTAGTCATATTTAAAAAAGACGAATTTCGCGTTTTAAACTCGGCAGGAATAATTTCGAAGTGTTTCGCCACATTGGCTTTCTCCGGATACAGCTGGACTAACTCATAGTCGTTGACGATGCCGCCGCTTTTTGTTTTTCCCCATTCTTCAAAAATGTTATGGAAATAGGTCGACATTGATGAGATTTTCGAATTTTTGTTAAATTCGAGTTTGTCCGCAATGAACAGGAGGCCCTCAAATTGNATAACTTGTCTGTAAATTGACGTGATTAAGTATTGAGGGTCGTATGAAGTTACGAGTTGGGCACTGTTTGAAGGATAAACTTCTGGTCGTGTAAGATTTGGAAATAAAAAATGTCTTATTAGTATTAGTAATACAAAATAACGAAAATAATCCACTCGAATTTTGAGCAAATTATTGAAATTTAAATGCTCTCTAGCGCTTTAACCGTTAAAACTACGACATAAATTTAAAAACGAATTGGTTTTTCGGCCAAATATCACCGAATAAGGTATGTTTTAATTTCATACCGAAACTTTCTGTAATGAGAATGTTTCCATCGTTTTTTTTTATTATTTTTGGCAAAATTTGAATAAATGTCCGACGTACTAAAGCAAATGTTTACTCAATTTGGTTAAAAATAAACACAACGTTTATGTGTTGTTTAAAAAAATAATGAAAAAAAAGATAAAAAGTTTGAAATTGTCGGTTCGCCCGTCTTGGGTCAAACTAGAAATACAATATTATTTTTAAAGATAAAAAAAAGTATTTTAAAGCATGAAAAAAGCAAGCAGGTATGTATCACAGTTTTGATCAGTTACTTAAATAAGTACGTTTCAAGTTTTTATCCCAATCTCATGAGTGACACTTTATCATCATCGATGGCGTAAATTAGTTCCGAGCGGGAATCGACCACTGCTGGCTGGTCAAGCCACTTTGAGCAAATTTCCATTTGGCCGTTATCACCCAGCTGACCTTTATTGAGATATTCAAAACTACTGTGAGCGCCCCACAGTGGGCCAGATTAAAAATATTGCTGGAACAGAGCGCGTTTTCCGTATCTTTTAATGGAAGTTTCGTATTTAAATAATTCGGCGTATAATACAATTTGTAGAATCGATTTTAAAACAGCACACAGGTGACCAATTATATTAAAAATATAATGTCGAATTATTGGGTTAGGTCAAATTTGACACTGTTAAAATTAATAAATTTCGAATAAAAAAAAAATGCGGACGATTGCTCCTTTTTTGGTCAAAATGGCCGGGTTATTCAAATTGAAAATTGATTTGGATGTATTCTAATAGTAAATTGATAGAAATTGGAAAATCGAACTTTTCGAAATTAACTGGCAAAATTACCTCGGAGAGCTAGAAATTGATTTCGCCTCCGGACCCACTATAGAGCTCTTTGAAATTCCCAACCTACGCAAAATAACCCATTTTGTACATCCAAATCTGCCATTAGAGAATTATATTAAAACTAATTAAAAGTGCGTTTTTTGTTAAACTCGCAAATTGGAGTATTCTACTTTAACCAAATTAGTGGCTACCAAGTACTTAGTGAGTAATTTTGTACATAAATTTTTTGGACATCTTCCTATATGAGTTCTGCCACATTTTAATTCAAGATCATTTTGAAAAAATTCGATCGTATTCTGCAAATGTGTCTTCTTTGGTCCGTAGAGGCTTTGCGTAATAATCGGTTTGTCGAGTTCTTTGAAGGGATTTTAAACGTGAAAGTTAGTGGAAAGATTCAGTCTAATAGTGGAAACCAATAGTCGAAACTAATAGTGAAAACTTATATACAGTTCTCAGTCCCTTAAGTGCCGCACTCACGTCGCCAAAAACGCGGCACTTAAGGAATGGGCGGCACTTATGGGATGGGCGGTACTTAAGGGATAGTTTGCCTCCAAAGGCCATTTTTTAATTAAAAGAATATTTTGTTCATATCTATTTGTTTTTAGCTAGAAAACGAGTTTTAGATTCATTTGTGTTCATTGTTATTTAAAAAATCGGTGATTGACAATTGTTTTGTAGTCTTTAAATTTAAAAAGTGGCCCAAAGGAGGTTTTTTAAAGAAAAAACGCGACAATTAAGGTATGGGCGGCACTTAAGGGACTGAGGACTGTATTATACACGTAGCCATAATTTTAAAATTATCGATCTAGTGCAGACCTATTTTTACGCTAAAACTACTCTCTTTTATTCGAATATATAATTTTTTCAACGTGAAAGGGTTCCCTTTTAAATATTTCGTGAATGACAAAAGACTGTTTTTTCGATTCTAGTATGTGATTAGTGCCGGATTCCGTGGGCCTAACGAGTTCTCTAACGAGCTGAAAAATTGATGTTTAAATTGGCAGTTACATTTCTGCAGCGTTTGAACGGACGAAATGTCAAGCGATCGGAAGAGGTTAAATACGAAAATGAAAAATGCGCAAATGAGATGGATTTGAAGAATATTTTTGTGAAGTTAATTGAACACTAACGTGCTGTTATTGTAACATTGATACCATTTCTGTATTGTTACATAAATTACCTTTTTATTTCAAAAGAGTCTACATTTCCTAATAAAAAGTAAATTTGAGAGCAATGAACAATGCGGTTTAAGCCAATTCTTTTTCGCCCCTTTATGGCTTCAAAGGAATTTGAAAAAAGGAATTGCATCTTTTCTTCTGGCAAAAATTCCAGAAAAGGAAGTTCATTCAAAGGTTGGTTCCATCTAAGGAATTTATCAAAAAATGCAAAAATGCAACAATAAGAATATGAAGGACGGTTTGAAACCAAACTTTGAACAATGGAATAAAACATTTTAACAAATAATTACAGGAAAAATTATTGTGATTATTGTGAAAAAATTTAACAAAAAATTTAACAAGAAATTTAACAAAAATTTAACAAAAAATTTGACAAAAAAATTAATAAAAAAATTAACAAAAAATGAGCAAAAAATGAAAAAAATCCCTAGAAAGGACAATCATAAATAAAATTATAGAAATAAAAATTCAATTAAACAGTGATAAAAAAATAAAACAAAAACCTAAAGATTAACAAAAGACATAAAAAATTTGTTAATTAATCCCTCGCTGGTATATAAATGATGGATCCTGCGTCTGGATGTTCATGTCCAAAGTTGAAGTCTTTGAATCGGGGCATTTTCAGCCAATCATAATGCGAGGAGGTGTGGGCGATTTCGTGCATTGCCCGGCCCCCAATTGAACCCGCTTTTAACGAAGTCATGGAGTTATCCCGTGCATATGTGGCGACGCCCCAATCGGATAATACTTCCAAGGGTGGGTCGTTTTGAGGTTCTTTAGCTCGAATCGAAAAATCACGCCAGATAATCTCTAAATGGGCCATTACGTAACGCTGACTTTGGCCCTGAACGCGCTCTTTTGCCATTCCTTTTATATGTTCTGCCAGCCATGTGGGCTCCCCGGTTCGATGAATTTCCCTTAAAATTTGATTACTGGAAATATCAAATTATAACGTATTAAACGGCCAATTACAGGTACATACAACTAAAAAGTTTTGTGAGTGTACTAATATAAATAAAAAAGCGGATTGAGATAACCCAAACCAATTAAGATAACCCAATTTTGGTACAGAATGGGGTAAAATAACGCCGCTTTCTGAAATTTTGTATTCCAAAAAGCTAGAAAAATGGCCGGTATGTTATTATACCCCATACATTAGGCCATATCATATGGCCCATATGTGTTACCAAACTTAAAGATAATTACATTTAGGCATATTTGAATAAGTTTTTTTCTTGAAAACTTTTCTACAAATGAAGAATCCTAGTACTTACTGTGCTTACCTATCAAGATAATAAAGTTGCGCTTCTGGGCCATAAAACCAATTATAACTTGCGTCCGAATAGCCCAAAGCCCATTTATAATTTTTGATGGCAGTCGCCTTGTAAAACTGGTAGTGACGGGTTAACCATGGATGATATCTAAAATCTTTTCCATCGTGTCTTGTGGCCAGGGCAACATAAGTTACGAG
The DNA here is from genome assembly GCA_004367875.1 of Oikopleura albicans. Taxonomy (NCBI): domain Eukaryota; kingdom Metazoa; phylum Chordata; class Appendicularia; order Copelata; family Oikopleuridae; genus Oikopleura; species Oikopleura albicans. Next base: position 895,424 of record SCLG01000018.1, read on the forward strand.
TCCTCTGGACGAGTACGACCCGTATGAGACGCCCTCTTCCATTGAGCCGTCTACAACATTAGTAAGCAACGCCATAGCACGTTCCAGAATTATTCGACCTTGCAACGTTTAACGCGTAAGCTATTATATCATAATTTCACTGATTCATAGCCTATAATTTGATTTGGCAGATAATAAAAAAATTGACCTTGAAATTTTATCCGAAACCCTAACCATACGAATTATTAGTCTCTAGGTGGTCTAATCAGTTTAATCTGTTACTTGCGCATGCGTATCTCGAAAACCAGCAACTAAATGAGAAAAAATGTAATGAGAAAAAATGTCGCTCGTATTGTGTTCTATCGATTGAGCACAAATTTCGCAAAAAAATATTTTCAACAAAATTCAACCTCGAAAACCAGTGGTCCAAAAAATTCGATACACATTTTTGGAATCCTCTCGGCGTGATTAAAAAAAAACCCAAAAAAAAAATTAATTTTGAGTACAGTGCCTACAGGAGTCTTACGGTAAAACTTACAAAACGGCGATTAAGATTTTTTTTATTTTGATTAATTTGACTAAAATAAAAATCTATACATAAAATAAAATCTATAGGTATATAATTTAAACACAATTTTCTTTTTTAAATATAAACGCTTTCCTGTATCTTTGATTTCTTTTATTCCATTTTCAATTTCTTGAGAGGACGTTCCGCTAATCTGTACCAAATTTGGTTCACGCTCAAGCAAAAGTCCAGCGATGTAGAGTGCAAGCCCATTAGTAACTTTTGTATGAATTTAAAGTTAGTTTAGGGGCATATACGTGCATTATTATAAAACACTTATAATGATATTTAAAGACTTTTAAATTACTTTTAAAACTAATTTTATCGATCATTTTCACAAATGTTTACCACAAGTTTAAACACTACGATTCTGGTGCGTTTTTGGATAAAAATTCCATTTTCAACACTTTTTTTAACAAAATAACATATTGATTCGAAGCTTGTAAATTATGTCATATTCAAATCATGTTTATAAATTATAATTGATCATCTTGTTTAGAACTTCTAAACATAGAACTTTTTTGTGATTCGTTTAAAACTTGTCAAATTTTATTCAATGAATAAGGCAGCCAATTTGGCATAACCTTTCATTAAAAAAGTTATGCTTTAAAACTTGTTTTTGTATATTTTTATTTGGAACAAAATTTTTCTCTTATTTAGACAAACTCCGGTCATTCTACCGGTATATTTACAGTCCTTTTTGGACGATTGCTCTTTTTGGACGATTGCTCTTTTTGGACGATTGCTCCTTTTTGGGACGCTTTTTTGGCCAAAATTAGTCCATTCTAATAAAAAAAAAGATCCTTTTTGTGACCTTATAATAACAATGCTCTTTTTTCGAACGCTATTTTTGAGTCAGGACTGTAATAATCGCCCAACGATGTGTATTCCGTGTACTTATAATATAACTTTAAACCCTAACTGCATGGTTATGGACATACTGGTGTCCCCATCCATGGCGAAATGAAGTCTTATAAACAACCCGGCATTCTTTAAACAGCTTTGTGAAGTATTTTTCCAGCTCCGACGAGGTAAATTTGTTGAATAAAAAGTCTAGTGAAGTTGCAAATCCGGTGATGTGGTGGCAGTTTGGTACCTTTGCTTTGGGTAGTAAACCGAAATTCGAAATGATTGATCCGAATCATATTTCGTTAATAATTACGGTGCGTAGTGTAATTAAATCCACTAATTGGATGCTTGAGAAAATTTATAATTTGAACATTTAGTAAAAGGAGCGAGCAATTTAAAAATACTTTATCACTTCCTCAAACATTTCCTTAAACATTAATTAAATTGCATGATTTCATAAAAAAATGACATTATGAGATGAGATAATTAAAATGCAGAAGTAAGTTAGTCAAACTGCAGGCTTTAAATGTTATTCCAAAAAATACACGTTTTTTTGTTAAATTTCACGTCTAGGCTGACCGCGGTCGACAACGAAAGTCTTCGCCAGGACCCTAAAATTTCATAGGAGATGCATTTTCGGCCAATCAAGGAAAACACGAAAAAAATAAAATCGTAAATATGGCTCGTAAATTACGGGTCACTTTCGTAGAAGCTCAAGATCGATTTTACGGAATTTTTTGGCTTTAATTATCGGTTCAAACATGTTCTAGACCTACTTTTGGGCGAAAAAAATAATTACCGGTAAAACCGGAAAACCCGAGAAACTAACCAAAAAATCTAGAGATACCTAGGATCCCAAGGTTTCGTGGTTCTACTTGTAGGAGGTGGCGACCACGAGATATTAAGTCTAGACCCTGGACAGCGGACAGCCTACTCACGTCCTACCCAGTTATGAATCATAACTTATGATAACAGTTTCCCATTATGTTAACAATTTATCGAGTATTTTTGGGTTAGGTTCCTTAATCAATCACATAAGAGAGACGGCTAAAAATTTGGAAAACTAAAACCGTGTATTGTAATTATAAAGTGCCCGCAAATACAGGGTTAATTATGTGAATTTGATCCAATTTGGAATTCACTTGAAGAAACATCAAACTGTGAACATTTACGGCTCAGTCAATTTATCCGATTTTTTCCTCTAAGGCGCTTGCTTTGATTGGATACAAAAAAATTTAACGCACAAATATTTTAGGTGTGTAATATTTGTACCGTTTCGGGATTATAGTCTCATAGATAATTTGTGTTTTTATTGGCAAGCCGAGCTCAAATATTTTAGACTTTTTTTAGTAAATTTTATTTTTAAAAGAACTTCAAGCTTGAGTGTATTAACAGATTGACTCACTTCACCTACTTTGAATCCCACTTTCACTACTAGTTTGACTTTACTCTGAGTCTTTTTTTTTTCGTGAAATCCAAATATCAGAAAGATTTAAACTTCTACGTTAGCAAACCTCTAAATTCCATTTTATGTCATTTTCTATGAAACGATATTAATCTGTCTTTAGACATCGTAAAATAACCTTTTTAATAACAAGTTTATTATAACATGCATAACGAAAAAAAATTCTCAATAGAAAATTATTCCTGATAAAATATGCAAATAGCAGTCACATTTCTTCCGCCAGTCGGGAAAAGGCCTTAAACTTTAGGGTCGTTGAAGTATTTAAAAAACGTTTTTTTTGCGTGACATGAGACATACACATTCTGACAGAGCGTGTCATGATCTTTCAGATGATAAAGATAAATCAAGGTGCTATTACTAGTTTTTAAAACTTGAAAAATATAAAAATATAAATGCTCTTTTTTATCTAAACAAATTTTATAAAATATGGATTCCAAACTATATTAAACAACACTTCCAATCAACTAATTAATTATTATTATAAATGAACCCCTGCGCAATCCGTCAGGTTTCGCAAAAAAAACTTGCTGGATAATTGCGTAAGGTGCCGAATAAGTCGGCAGTGTGGAGGCGAAATAGCGGAAAAATCCGCCGAAAATAAATCAGATTACTAAAGACTCTCATCGTGTTATCTAGCATTTTTTCTCACAGTCCTCTCGAAAAATTGCGACCAAGCAAACGTTTTTTCCATAATAAAGTCCAAAAATGCAAAAAAATAGGATTTACTTTTTTTTATTGGTATACTTATCATATTTATTCGGGTTTAACCTTCAGACGAATCGGTATGCATATTTTAATTATTTTTTTTTATTGGGACAATCTTCGTAAATTGCCGTTAACGCACGATAGATTATAAACCGAACAAGTATTCCGAACAAACGGAGAAAAAATGATATTTTTTAGAATAAGCACTGTAGAGAATTAATCATGGAGCTTAGATAGAGACAACTTTAAGTTGAAACATAAATGTATGGATTAATGTAAACTCGCGGGGTTAAATCTAAGACCTTATACAGTGAATATTATTTTTATAAGAGATTCTTGAGAATTTAATCTTAGCCGGATTGGCAGGTTAAAATTTTGTTTCCCTATCTGTGAAAAAAAAGTTTCTGTGCTTTAACTGGACGCCGTAAAGTATAATCAGATTCAAAGGGCTTCCGGCTGCTTACTGTAAACATTCGTTGCTATTATTCAGACCAGTCATAAAGGAAATCGGACCGAATTAATAAATCACTGACCATGTGAAAGTTAACCACATTTCAGGTTTTTTTGGCCACAAAAAAGTATTATTTTTTTTTGGAAATTCGCATAAATGATGCACTTCAAGTTTTGGATAACAAATTTGAATTTTCATAAAATGTTAAGACAGGTTTTGGCGCTAGAGAGCAATTTTCACATTAAAAGGTCATTCAAACGCCAAAACTTGTTTGCTCCTTCAACATTTTTATTTCAGATTTGTCGTCTACTGGTAGAATTGCATTATATTTTACTTATGTTACTTTCCTAAAATATGCTTTCCGTCTCAAATCTCTATCATTTTTTTGATCTTTTTGAAATTTTCAAAATTCCGCGAGTCAGTTTATTACCCAAACCTCATCTTTGCCTTCGGCAGATTTTGGATACCAAGAATTGTAGCTAACATAACGATCAAGGCTACCTTTGATCAGCTGAAATGACTCATCATCACCATTGAGTAAATTATAAAATGCAAGGGGCGGTAAAGAGTTACCGTAGATTTCATTCCAAAACGAACGAAACTTTTCGTATGATTCTGGTGGCAGGAATGCATTCGTATTTTCGGAAAAGGCGGCATATGCGGTTTTTAGCGTAACGAAAAAGTGCTCTTTTGTGGCATCATGCCAATCGGCTTGTAGTAGTCTGACTCACAAGGTGGCTTAAAATTATGAAACAAAAAAAACGGAATGCATATCGGAATTTTTTTAAAGATTATTTTTTTGATTTTTTTAGTTTTTAAGTGAAATTGAATTTTTTTTTTAAATCTTTAGATATTTTTTTAATTTTATGAAAATTTGAAGATATTTTAAAGTTTTTGAGAAATTGTAAAAATCTTTAGAAATTGTACAAAATTTTAGACATTGTAAAAAAAATAAGAAATTGTAACAAATTGTGAGAAATTGTAAAAAAAATTATATATTGTAACAAATCGTGAGAAATTGTGAAAACAATTCAGAAATTGTAAACGATTTGGAAAACTGTAAAAAAAATTAAAAATTGTAAAAAAATTTCGAAATTGTAAAAAAAAATTAAAAATTGTAAAAAAAAAATTAAAAATTGTAAAAAAAAAAAATTAAAAATTGTAGAAAATTTAGAATTTTTTAGAAACAAAAACAGAAGAAATTTCAAGAAATTCTTAAAAACTTTTTTTTTACAAATTGTCACTAACACTTTTGGTCCAAGGGGAGTTAGACAAATTTTCCCGGTAAAATAAGTTAGATTTTTAGAACAAAAATTTATAAGCGCATGAAAATAGCATGAGTATTATATTTAATCGTAGCTACGCGTAGTGGGATTGACATGGCTTAAAATTGCGTTTAACGATTTAGTACAAAATGAAAAATATAGAAGAATAGAAGGACCCTCGTTGAGTTATCTATCAGTTTGATTTTAACTCACCGGGAACCTAAAATAATAGCAAAAATAGAAACCGTCAGTGAGGCGTTATTTGAGGGAAAAACGTAAGTTTGGTGATTAATTTTAGATTTGTGAACTGGTTCTAGATCAATGTTGAACATACTTGACTGACATTTTGGCATGTAACTAAACCTTGCAAATCCGTAACACGGAAGAAAATTGATTTAGTGTATGCCCTGAAGCATTTGAAACCAAACTAAAAATTGGCATTTTGAAAAGGTTCTCTATCTATGTTAATGTTTTAAATTCACAACCCTCGCATCAAAAAAACTATGTTTAATTTTAAAAATAACATATTACCGTGTTACTTTTATGAGTTAACTCATCACTCAAAGTTACAAACGTTTTTCAAACAGAGTTTGACAGGTGCTATATATTTTATATTTGCTATCTTGATATTGAAAATTATTTTAGTCCCAAGTGAACCTACGCCAAAGTTTTGAAAATAAAATTTCACCTTTTCGTCCTATTAATGACAATTTTTTGTTTCTATATTATATTAGTTTTAAGCACTTGATGGCGCTGCATCTGATGAGCAAACTTCGAAATCGATTCGACGACCCCTAATAAAATCTGAGTTGATCTACTTCAGCCTACACATTTTTGACGAAAATTTACCAATTTCATTTGATCTCTGATTGGTATATTGTGAAAATTGTATTTAAGCCACATTTTCCTTTCTCTGGGCCAAGTAGTAAATCCGGGTACTGATTTTTTCTCTTTTTCTTCTGGCTGGAGCTTGCTCCATCCGACAGCAGGAGAAAAATGAAAATATAACTCATTTGGCGAAAACAAAATTCAAACTTTTGTCACATTTTCACCATATTGTGTTGCATAGATTCCCTCGAAGAAAACAAAAAAAAAAGTTGAAAAAAGCTCGAAAAGAACTTTTAGTGATGTCCCACAGTGGAGGAGAGCGCCCCAGGCAACGTCGTAACAGCACCGTTATCGAAAACGGACGACCTGAAAAAAAGAAAGAAAAATAAAATTAGAGAGAAAAAAAAACGATGAAGTCAATTTTCATTCGAATGTCAGAAAAAGTATCAAACGCTTTTTGACAAGCAGCTCGAAAGCAGCCGAAAGCACAACAGAGAAATAAACTTAATCAAAAACGTCGAAAAAATGTAAATATCGGCCTTGAGAAACCAAGAACAGAAACACTAGAAAAAAATCGGCAACTGAGAAAAAAATAAGGTTTGATTTGACGAGAAAATTAAACCAAATATGAGATCGTTAAGAGAAAGATCGTAAAGAGAATGATCGTATATTTTTGAAGTTTCAGCTAAAAAGAGAAATTCAAGGAGAGAAATAAAATACTTCCGAATATTTATTTGTGAAAAACGGTTTGTCCAAATCTGGCACATTTTTTGTGAAGAAAAATTTTCATTGAAAATACCAATTTTTTTTTTTGAATTTTGTTGAATATTTGAGCATTTTCTAAAAAAAAATATTTATTTCTATTTTTTAGCATATTGTATTGACTAAATCACTCAGCGTTTTACATGAATTTCCGCTTTTTTTTCATGTTTTCTAGATAGCCAAACTCGAGTTTTTTCCGCACGTCAAAAACTCGAATATTGCCATCTAGAAAATGTGGGGGAAAAGATGGCAGAAATTAATGTGAAACGCCGAGTAGTACTTTCCGAACACCGTTTTTCGAATGTGTTTATATACATTTTTCGGTCCCCTTTTCATGACTTCGGAAACCAATAATTTTTCTGGTTCTAATTCCTGCTTTATTTTACAAAAAAAAAATTGTCAACATTTTTTAGCATAATACTTGCTTCAGTACTTTGAATATTTGTTTATTTAATGCATCGTCTCAAGCCTTCTGATATTTGTTCTATATATTTTATATACGAATTTAGTAAATAAATTTATATGATACTTTTTGTCTTATAAAACGTGACCGTTTTTTGCCGTTTCTGTCATTTTTATTTAAAATCGAATTATGTTTTGCATAATGGAATTTGTAACGTTTAATCCGAGAAGTTTGCATAGGCAATTTTGGCTTAAATGAAAGTTGCCGAAACAAATATAAAAGTACGTGTCTCTTTCGTACGTGTTCCTTTTCTGACTCGACTTAATCTGGACTGTAATTTAAGAAAATCGAATCTTGTTTTTAAGAAAAATAAACCACCAAAAGAATTTTGATGCAGTCTTTGCGAGTAATTGCATAGTTCAGACATTTCGCATATTTTAGAAATGGCACATTTAATTTTACTTTCGCAATAAATATAACACGGAAACATGAAAAGTATATAGCTTAAACGGTACCAGAGTCCCTTGTTTGAAGTGGAACTTGGACCTAACCGTTTAATTATGTTAAGGTCAACAATGTTACGAGTCTTTTACCTTTAACCGAAATTGCCCAAACCTAAATTCTAAGCTAAATTTAAATTATTTAAATTTTAGCCCACTGGTCAGTCTACCACGTAAACCATTAAATCTTTAATGAAGCCGATCCGTTAAGCATGCCTAATTGTTATATAATGTTACTAGTTTATAAAATAAATGCCTCTAGTTAAAAGTTTTAACACCTAATTGAGATACACACGCTACGTAGTTATGTTGCACACCAATTTACGAAAAAGGTGAAACAAATGCAACATAACGGCGCAGGTCATAAACATTTTTAACTTTTAAACAAACTAAAGTTAACTGTAACCGAACCTGCAGTTTTTCAAAGGGATGTCCGTAGCATTTTTAAATGTGTATGAGATGACAATTCAAGTCATTATTTTTCTGTAAATCAAGACTACTACACTGTATTTAACTACTACTGTATTTAATCGATATTTTTCAAAATTTCCGCTTTCTGTGATACGATAAAAATTTGACGTGAAAATTGACAGATAACTGTCAAAGAGTAGCACCACAGTTAATCATGGTTTCAAGATGGAAATATAAAAGTCGTCTGGTTAATCCTCTGGTTAATCTTCTGGTTAATTCACTGCGTTGTCATATTTTCAATTTTTATTGATATTTTTAGTAACTTGCGTCCCGACACAACGAGCAAAAAAAATTTTTTATCGAAAAAACCCACAAAATATTTTGTTTTGATTGTGATTGTAAAACAAAACTGTTCGATGTCTGGTCGAATTATGGGAAGACGTTTGGTTATATGTAATTCATATGTAAGCTTTTATATTACATACCGCGCGCCGTGTTGAACCGCCACGACATTGAAATAGAAAATTCACTACCACAGTAACCACCAAAAAATAATCCCGCCAATTGTATTTATGTGAACAAAAAACTTATATAATTGAATACAGCTTTGAAATAAATTATTAAGTTAAGTTCAGACGGAAAAATATAGAAAAAAATGGTGTTATTGTTTTACTACTCAGCAGTAACAACTTTAATCGTCCGTACATTTTACAGGGAATGATTTAAACTATAATATACAGTTGGTGACGTAACGAGTTGACACATAACGAGTTGACAAAGTGAAACGAGTTGACAGTTTTTGTGCGTTTTTGGGCAAAAATAGGCAAAAAAGGGGCAAAAGTGACGTAACGAGTTGACAGTTTTTGACGAAAAAATCGGGAACGAAAGTGTCAACTCGTTACGTCACCAACTGTACCCTATGCTAAATAATCTGTCTTGACATCATGAGTCATAATTCATGACCCTGTACAGGACTCGGGAAAACCTGGCTTAAGCTAAATTTTGCCAAGCCAAGCCACGAAAATTTTTTGATTTTATCAAGCAAAGCCAAGCCAAACTAATTTTGTATCACACTTAAGCCAAGTTTAGTTTAAGCCACTAAGAACAAAACTAATCAAAAAAATTCTGACTACAGTTAAATCAAATTTTTTTCTCTTGCAAATTTCATTTACCTTATTAAATCTCTTAAGCTGTGCTCTTGTAACTCGATTTGCTAGTAAAGATTTTTTGAAAAAAAAAATATCTAAAAAGGTAGTAAAAATATAAGGTGACGTATTGTTAGTATTTTACTTTCCAATTTCATTACTGCCCACGTATTTTACGATGTTTTCACAGAAGATAATTTCAGGCTCAACTTTAAGCACTAATGATTTAAGAAAACTCTAAGCGCTTTAAAAGAGAAAACAGTATGATTTAGCAGGTAGAGGATTTATGTTTTAATTTTAACTCCCAGTGGTCCCAAGTGGCATATAATCCGCAATAGGGCACACAAATAATTGATGGTGGAAAACGTCATTTTCGGTAAATTTAGCGCGATTGGTGCAGATTCGCACAAATTCATTTTATGTTAACAAATTCCATTATCTGAACACTTTTGGGATTTTATAAACTTCGAGACCCAATTATTTAATCAAACGCCCTACCCCATTATGTTAACATAATTCCATTTTTGAGGTTTGATTGTGTTAACATAACTTAGGTGGTGTATTTATTATTTTTTATTCAGGGTAAATACAGTTACAGACAGAATGGATTACAAAAGAACAAATCAAACAATCTCCATATTCTAAAACTATGGTTAAAAGGATTGAAATTCTGGAAGTGGGCAATATAATATCTATGGAAGTGGGCACTTGGCCAAACTTCCAGGTTACCCACTTCCAGAATTTCCAGCCTTTTCCACCGTATTTACCCTGATGAGAGCGACAGTTGAAAATTTGGCACGTGAATAAAATGATGTGTCTCTTATTTACTATTTAGTGAAATTTTTCAAAAAAATTTAACGGTAAAATGAAAAAAAAAATAGCAAATTTGAAAAAATGAGAAAAAAATTAGATTCGTAAATTTTTGTCCGTGCGCCTATAATGAATTTTCGGTTGCCTTACGTAAATTACGAAAACAACTTTGATTGGGTCCATCGACTGAAATACAATTTTCAAAAATACTTACGATAATCGTAGAATTTCTAGTGTGCAGTTTTTTTTATCTCTTACTCTGAGCCAAGTGTAAAAAAATATGACTCGGTTTTCGAATTACATTGTTTTCACTAAATCCTTTCTCAATTATGATTGAGACAAAAAAATAAGAATCTTAATCTGTAGTTTCCTGAGTGGCACAGTTTGCGCTTAGAGAAAAAAAAATGCGTTAGAAGAGAAATTGCGTTTAATTTCCTGTAATTGTCTTTAACGTTCCAAAAACAGATGAGACATCTTTTACAGTTTTTAAAACAGGTTTTTTCACAAATGAGATAATATTTTCAAATTTATTACCTGGTGAATACTTCCAGCTAAGTAAAATACACACACTTTTTGTACTCGTCTCTTTTAAAACCAATTATCACTATAAAATTTATTTATTTTACCAGTGTAATATTTCTACAGTGTGGAAACCCAAACTGCTACACCTTTTTCCTTAAAACTGTATATTTAACGGTATATTTTCAACAAAAGGGTATAACAGTTTGGGGTTTCCACGCTGAAAAAAACATTTATTTTCCTAATTTTGTAATTATTAATAATTCTTCTTAATTCTTTTGAAGGGGTCAAAAGAAGCGCTGACTAAGTATAAATAAGCATTGGTAAACTTGTTCGATTTTCATAAAACATCAGTTCAAAAGTAAAAGAATTAAAGTTTATACTAACACGGTCAAGCCGTACAAATTTTCGTGGAACCCTTTCAGTTTTATATTTTTGTGGAATATGACCAATGAAATTGACCTAAAGGTACTTGACTTTTTTGACAGATGGAATAAATGTCAGCAAAGTGAATAACTGTCGCGAAAATGAATGAAATCGGTGAGAAAAATAACTAAAATAATCGAGACGGTATATTTTGCAAGATAACGTATCTTAGATATGGGTCGGATAATATGAAAACTCCCACGTTTACGACGCTTAACCCTTGAGATCCTCCACTAGAGAAACCTAGTTTGCGATACATCGGATCTTATTATTACATTAACAGTCATGCGCATATTGGGTAGGTAGCTACCCANCGCTTAACCCTTGAGATCCTCCACTAGAGAAACCTAGTTTGCGATACATCGGATCTTATTATTACATTAACAGTCATGCGCATATTGGGTAGCTAGCTACCCATTTTCACTTTATTTCTAAATAAAAAGAGAACGGCTTGTGATAATAAAAAACGGACAACGGATTTGAAATCAAAAACAATTTTTACGTTTTTATATGGGAGAAAAATATTTTTTAGAAAATTGTTTTTGCGTTTGTGTCCGTGGAGGACGAGGGTTAGGGACCTTAACTTAAGGTTGAAAATCACCCCAGTAAGAGAAGAAGAAAAGGGCTTCAAAATAAAATAATAATAAAAAAATCCGTTTGTTGTTTGGCGCGCTAGAGGAAATTTGGTAGCTAGCTACCCCAGATGCGCATGACTGTTATAGTAAACTCGATGCGCATGACTGTTAAGTTTCCTTTACGACAAATTAAAACCATAAATAAAAATGCACAAGATTTGTAATATTTCGTACCAAATTTATGCATTGAATTTATGTATTAAATTAATGAATATGCTTATTAGCGAAATATTTGAATTATCACGTACAGGTGGGAAAAGTGGCTTGAAAAATCGTTTTTTTTTTGCGTAGGTTGACTTTTTCAAGCAGCTCCGGAGCAGGTTATAGTAGGCAAAATAAAATAAAATATAAATTATAGCTTCTAATATAAGCCTTATATCCTTATTCCACTCCATGTAGACTTAAATAGCCTATAATCTATGGCTAGCAAAAGGTAATGTAACATTATTACGGGTTAGTTCTTCATTTTTCGCTCTAGGTACTTATTATGTCGTTTTTTACATATTTGAAAAATATTAGTCATCTTGAATGAAAACAAACCACAAAAACATAATTTCGCGGATTGCGACACGAGTGAAAACGTGAAAGTTAATTTGTTTTACTCTCATAAAGAGTCAAATGCTTTCATTAAACCTTTTATAATATAAAACCGCAGAACATTATATGTAAGTAACACTATTTTTAAGTAGTAGATCAAACCAAATGGTCAATTGACAGAAAAATGATGTCAATTTGATATTCCGGGTTCCGGAATTCTCGATAATTCAGACTCAAGTTCTGTTCGAACTATCAAAAAATTAGGAAGATAAACCGGAAAATTTGCCATCTAATTGCGGTCAGAATAGTTTTCGGACTCTGTTTAATTAATACCGCCAGATTACCGATAAAATATCGATTTTTAGCGGAAAATACTAAATTTTTCGATTGTTTTTGATTAGTCGCATCGAAAGTAGGACGTTTTTTCACCTTATATATAGGCCTTATATATTGCCAGCTTATATGGCCATATTTCCGGTCGAAGTCGAACAAGCGAATTTTGAGCAAATTTCACACGGCACGCCCCCTAACTATACTATAGTGTATAGTATAATAATTTATTGTATATCAATAATACTCTTCTATTGGGTATTTTAATAATTTACTCTCATATTCTTCGTGTAATTCTCACAATTTTTTTGCGGGAAAAACAATGGCATTATCCATTTTCTATTATAATATAAGCTTAAGCTCAGCTTTGAGGTGAAAAGCTCGCATGAGTTAAAAGTAGATATCTTATGAATAAGAAAACGTAGTCAAAATCAAAGACCATAGACTTCTAATGATCTCTGGTTTTAAAATGAAGTGTCAATCATAGATTAAATATAAAGGTAAAAATGACTCTTGAAAAATTGATTTCAACTATCGGAACCCCTGGCGATCTCTTTAAAATAGCAACCTACGCAAAAAATGTATGTCTTTAATATATTGCTTTAGCGCAGGCGACACATTACAATTTATATGTTTCATTTTTTTTTGTCAGCTAAGTTCCCAATTTCCCAATTATAACAAAGCGTGAACCGCATAAGATTTGTTTTCGTGCCGCATAAGATTTGTTTCGTGCCTTTTTAATCTCATACTAAAAAAATGGGCTTTAGGGGTTAAATAAGCTTTGATTATGTCATTTGAAATGACTCATTTCAAAAATCATAATGAAAATTTGGAACCGACTTATGGTCGAAAATCAGAAAAAAAACGTTATTTTTTTCAGTTTTTCGTGGTTAACTTTTAACCGGTTAACGGTAGACACTTCTAAGATTCACCATCGGATTCACCGTAGCGACTTACCACGTATACCCTAAAATAAAACAATTTGAAGTAATTCTAAAATCCGGTCAAAATCTCAGGTGGCTGTCCTAGCCTAGGACTCCTAGGACTCCTAGGTATAAGACTCATACTATAAGTCCTAGGTATATGCCTAGAACTCCTAGGTATAAGTTATACCAAATGTTCATGATTTTTTGACAAATTATACTTTTCTTAGTTTATGGAAAATTCGATGTGGCTAAACACCGAAATTCGTTCGAAATACATAATGTAAATGTTGTCAGCGACATTCAACCGAGAATCCCAGATTTAAGAAATAATTCTTAATCCAGTCTGTGATAACAACGCGAATTTTCTTTTCGGTTGACAATCTTTAGAATTACGCTCGTTTACTGACTGACGGCCGTGAGCAGTTAACATTTTCATGTTTTTTAAAGAAAGCGATTCGATCTAATATGCTTTGTATGTTCGACATAATATAATTTATTATTTTTTAAATTGGGACGTGAAAATAAGATTGTGCCGCTTCTCTGGAACGACATTTTAGACAGAAAATCCAAAAAAAGCTGCGCGTATTTGTTCGGCTAAATTATCTCATATTCAGTTTCGTGGGTAAAGTACTTTGACCGTACTAAATTACGTAAACGTTAACCCAATACCTTCAAAATGAGAGTCAAGTATAACTTAAATAAGATTTAATACAATTTACCACCGAGATTTAATATTTGAACCTACACATTTTGAGGATTTCTTTTATTCTTTATTAATTCTTGTAGAAGGTTAAATATTTTATCTTGTTGTAAAAATTAGAGATAAATATCATATAATTCAATGTAATTAAAGTAAAAGGAGGTGAAGGGCCAAAAATACTCTCTATCGCCAAAAATGCCTTCCCTTTAAATTTATTATTGCACAATCGTGACCAACGGATCGAACCAGGGCTCGGCAAAGTACTTTGGCTTAGCTCAGCTTATGTGAGCCCAAAAAAAGTTTTGCCTTAGCCTAGTTTAGTTGATGTGAGCCAAAATATACTTTGGCTTAGCTTAGCTTAGATAAGCCAAGAAAAGTTTTGGCTTAGTTTAGCTTATGTGAGCCGCGTGCCGAGCACTGGATCGAACTACACTAAAAGGAGTCATAATTTGGTAAAATAAAAGTTACAAGAAAACCATTTCGTGCATTTTTTTCATTATGAAATTCATTATGAAAACACTTTATTTAGTTTATTTTGTCGTTTTGTTTTTTGTCAAATTTCCCCAAACTTTTTTTTCTTTTTACATGATCCAAAATTAATGGCAGTTATTCAGAAAATGGAAATTCGAAGATACAACTTAACGCCATGTCTGGTACTTCCGTGGACGCTTCTTGTAGTTTGTGTGATTTTTTTGATTATTCAACATGATGAGGTGATATCAGAACCTTTAGCCCCAATTATTGAACCGGCCGAATCCTTCAAAGAACGCAGTTTATTATTGATGAATACCGAAATCGATTGTGAAAATTATTTAGCCAGAACTACTAGCATACCTGAAGCCACAACAAGGAACAGATTATTTATCGACTATAATTTCGAAACAAGCCTTAAAATAAAATTTCAAACAGAAGGTCACTCAAAGGGTCAAACTAATTTTCGAACAATGTTGAAAAGTGTACCCAAACAAGATTTTAAACGGACTTTTAAAACGCATTAGTTAAACTTTATGTTTCTTTAATAAAGAAAAAATTGTGAAACAGAATTTGAAATTTACGACATATACGGTATACATGTATGTACAATGTATAATTAATCTGTTACGAAGCACAGTTTTATTGGAAGATCAGAAAGACGATGAAACACATGAGCTCCATCTTGACACTCCAGCGGCTATAGTTTACAACAGAGTCGGCAAATGTGGCTCCCGGACTGTTCTTTCGGTTATTCAGGTGTGTATACTACTCACCACGGAACAGAGTTCTTTTTTTAACTAAATATCCTTTCTAAATATAAATTTTATGGTCATCTCCCCAGGGAGTAAAAAATTCTGTTTTTGCGCCTAAAAATGTACAACAACAATTTATGATTCATAACTTATGAACCAATGTTTAACGCGTTGAACAGCATCATACTACTCAACGTTTTACATGAACTTCCGCCGTTTTTTTTTCTTTCGTATTTTCTAGATAGCCAAACACGAGTTTTTTCCGCACGTCAAAAACTCGAATATCGACAGCTAGAACATGCGGGGGAAAATACGGCGGAAATTTATGTAAGACGCTAAGTGGAACCTCACCATCTCATAGATAATACGAAAGTAAAAAAACGTCGGCAATTTTGCGAAACGGTACTAGTAGTAGTTTCAAAAAATGTGGGCGTATGGTTTACTTATAGTCTGTGTATCCTGTATGTCTAAAAAATGTAACTAGTCGCGCTGCATCGACTCGCGCAGGATTAATTTACTGTCTATAAAATCCGAAACGGAAAAGCGATAACAAGATAATTAACTTACTTAAAGCTTTTAAAGTGAAACTTATTTTTTGCATAGTCGATTAAAGATGTAAGTGATACCGTACTTAAATATTGTAAATTTTACAAACGTAAAAAAGTTGCTACAAATTATTGGATCGATTTCAGAAAAATGCTACTTTTTTGGACGAGCTTTG
Organism: Oikopleura albicans; assembly: GCA_004367875.1. Lineage (NCBI taxonomy): Eukaryota > Metazoa > Chordata > Appendicularia > Copelata > Oikopleuridae > Oikopleura > Oikopleura albicans. Next base: position 911,582 of record SCLG01000018.1, read on the forward strand.
GCGTAATTGTGATCGAACTACAAACTTCTAAGACAGGCTTTGACAACAGTTAAGCTCATTTAAAATCCATTTTTTAATATTTTGGGTCCCTAATTCATCAACAAGTATATACAACAAAAAGATTCTACAGTCTGTGACAGATTTTTGGCCACAATTTATGCATAAATATCCATAATAATTATGCAAATTTATCGGTTAATGCCGTTTTTAAACATTTATAAAGAAACGCTGGAATATATCTAAACTTTGAATGCACTTCAAATTAATACGTTCGAAAAACGGTTCCATTAACCTCTGAACGCATATTATTATTATTTTCAGCCTAGCATTTATGGACCATGATGAGTATCAAATTTAACACACCATTTGAGATAACACCATTTGTGATAACAGTTTGCAGTTGAAATAACAATTTGCAGTTGAAATAACACTTTTTTCCCGAAAATTTGGTCAAATTTTTCCTGCGTTTTCGCCTACGCACCACCCATTTGAAATAACAGTTTGCATTTAAAATAACAATTTGTATTAGAAATAACACATTTTTGAAATTAACACAAAACGTGGTATCTCAAAAGGTTAGGTGGTGTGTTTGAAAACCATCTTTGTTTTTAATTTTCCTCTATTTAGAGTACATTATCCGGCACAAAATCCGATGTGAAAGTTATATCCGACTCAAAAAAATTAATGTTAAATGAAGCAGAGCGAAGAGAGCTGCAAGGTAAAATTTCGAATAATACGGGTCCGACGTTTTATGCTCGACATATGAACTTTGTCGACTTGGCCGAAATGAATTCGCCGGTCACTCCAGTTTACATCAACTTAATTCGACACCCGGTCGACAGATTTATTTCCCACTTTTATTTTCGACGAAATGGCGACAATGACGTACCGGGTGTACGCGTTAATCAAGAAACAGATGTAAGTGACGGTTAACTAAATGACTCATTTGAAATTAGTATACATAATGTAAACAGTATATTTAATCTGCATATAACTTATACAAAACAGTTCGGGATCAAGTCTAATCAGATATAACTTGATGGCAAATAAATGGGTTATTTACTGTAAATCCCCAGATTAAAAACTATTTACCAACACATTATCTTATCTTTTTGACATTAGTATTATGTTCACAAAAAAACATAACGACAACTTGTCTATCCATTCTGATACCGGTCCATTTCGTAGTTTTTATTGAACTAGATTTTTGATGAATTTTGGTTGATTACACTGTTATCATTATACTGATTATAAAAGTGATATCCGGAAAAAAAAACTTGCTTTAAAAAATTGGTACCAAGTACTGTACTAGTTTTCAGAAAACAATCAAACAACCATATTTTATAGATTATGTATTATTTGCCAAGCGAGCCTTTTTTAGTTGACTGTTTTTTGTAACCCGGTACCGTTCACCGCTATTTATACAGATGGTTTTTGATAATGTTAACCGCGTAACAAGTTTTAAACTCTACAATTTGAATTTCACGCTTCGAGAATGCGTCGAAAACTACGAAAAATACTCCCAAGAATGTTCACCAAAATCCCCAATGATGTTTTACATAATCCCGTTTTTCTGTGGCCAATCGAAAATTTGCTACAAGCCGTCCGAGGAGGCTTATAACTTGGCTGTAAAACATGTCGAGGAAAATTTTCTACTTGTGGGACTCACCGAACAAATGGACGACTTTTACGCGCTCCTTCACAAATTATTCCCGCGCTATTTTGAAGACATAACAAAATACTGGAAAATCAAAGGGGAAGAATATAGCCTACGGTGTTTAAAAAAGTTGAACCAATGGTCCAAAGTTGAACAAAAGCTTGAAAAACTAAAAAATAGTTCCTTTGCCGCACCGGTCGTCGAAAAAACGCGGCCCGTATGGGCGCAAAAGCTCAAATATCAATAATTTTAAGGGTAGAGAGGGGTCTAAAATTTACGAAAAAATGCTCACACGTAAATAACGTAGAAGAAAAAAGGAAAAACACGGAGTGGTATTTGTTTTCCAAACTGTGAATCTACATTAGATTCTGTATTAGATTTAAAATTTAACGATTTTGTTCATTTTATGCCTTATTGTTCAAATAATCTAGCACTTTTTTGAACACCTTATAGCCACAAGACCGCCGCACCGAAAAAACCAAAAGTCGATGGGGATGTTTATGCAAAAATTGCCGACATGGTCCCGCTGGAACTGAAATTTTACGAATATATTAAAAAACGTTTTTATGAACTTAAAACGGAGCTTTTATTACACAACAAACTTCCTGACTATTTACTGCCAGTTGCAAAGCGAATGACAAAGTTAAATGCATTATGAAAACAATATTATTTTTATTTAATATTATTTGTATTTAATATTATTTATATTTAATATTATTTTTTAAACATAAGAAATTTATTTAAACTTCATGGGCCGTTATTGATGGCTATTATTAACAAATACACTCCAGACTGCCTTGTCTACCAATTATTGTGAGCATTTATTATGAGTAGTACCTGTATTAATATTTTTTTGTAAATTTTATATTTATTTTTTTGGGATTTATATTGGTTTAGAATCTATTGTCAGATCGGGGCTCAAGGGTTAATACTTTTTTACGGACGGAAATTAAAATTAGTCCCATGATTCAGGGGTCATGCTGAGCAATACCAAATACCTCCTTAATCCTAAACACGTCGCCAATTTCTGCCAAAAATTTGTGTGCAGTTGGACACTCAAATAAAATCTGAACAAATACTATAGGCTCTACCATTAATAGAAATAATATAATTTTACTAATGTGGAGAAAATCGTTTTGTGACATCATATAATTCATGATTCTCTAGAATATTCGAACGTGTTGACTCAACAACAGAAATATTGAGTTTCATTCCTGATTTATTCTCCGAGATACCCACATGGGAAATTAATCACGGAGAATAAAATAAAATTAATTTAAAAAGAAATGGAGTTAAAATCTTTAGAGAAGCGAAAAAATGTAAAAGCCAAAAAGAACTAAAAAGAATAAAAACAAGAATGGTAAAGATCACATAACTCAACGCTGATTGGACGGCTTCCAAGAATGACGCATAAAGACCTGAAAAGAAAATACTCATCATCAAAGAAAATTTCCGACTTCACTTTTCGTCACCATTTTTAGATCCAGGTGCATGGAAAGAAATTGGTTCGAACTTATCTACTTCTCTAACAGATTTTAACTGAAAATAAAAACAACAACCAATTGGGAAAAGACTGACTTTGAGGAGACAAAAATCTTGATATAAAACAAAAAATAAAAATAAAATTATTTCACTTCAGACTTATTTCTGAAATCGGCAAAAGCATTGAGAATAGTGAGACACGAGACAGGAGCATAATATAATAAAAGGTAAAATGATGACATAAAAGATATTATTTAAAGACTTGGACAAAAATAATAAATTATTCCAAATACTTACATTATTTCTAATAGTGAACAAATTTCAAACACTTCGCCAGCTTGAGAGCAAATTTCGGCAATAATCACAAGAAAAGGTAAATTGCATAATTTGGTGATTTATAAGAAATAACAAATTGTCTGTCCTGTTCTAAAAAAGTTAATAATGGGACGCCCAAAGAGGAGTCATGAAAAAATTTACTACTAAAAATCATCCAGCTGGGAAAAATCTATAAAGTTACGGACTGGAGAAAATACTTATACATGCAAAATCAATCACATTTTGTTTGAAAACATAAAAAATGTTTTGGTATAAATGGTACATGGTTCTTTCTTAAAAGCAAAATCGGGGATGCCCAAAGGAAAGTCATGCTCGAAATTTGAAATTAGTAGAAATAATTGGGATACCCAAAGAAAACTTATGACAAAATTAAAAATAAAAAATTTGTGAGACTGGTTTACTCAACAAGCTTTACAAGGAGCGTGTCCCAGTTGGGGAAAAAATGACATAAACTAATATGGAAAAAGTGAATTCCAGAAATTTATCATGGGGATATAATCTGGCATGCTCAAAAATTTGAAAAATCTAGTCCCAGGCGGGGATGACAGCCTTAAAAAACTAGATAGAAAAGGGGTTAAGAAAACAGCCTAATTACTCAAAAAATAACCGAATATTTAGATCAATATACAACCCAAAAAACAAAAATACAAATCATTCGAGGATACACTGGAATTTTACACATAAACAGCCAGCCAAGTAATAACAAGGTAAATCAAATTAAAAGACTACAAAAACCATAAATCAAAAATACACAAATTCTAGACCTTAATCCCCAAATATAAATAACAAGCTGTAAAATATGAAACATAAGTTGTGATAAGGTCTTCCTTCATATCTTCTATAGAAATAGATTACCCAAATAACCTCGTATAGCAAATTTGGAAATACCATAATGTCATGTTGACAATAATTGCTGTAATAAAAAATCATAAGACAAATTAAATGTGAAACAAAAATCAAAACAATAGTTACATCTTTGAGGGAAAGAAAACTGAACTAACAGCCCTGATAACAAAATCAGTTAGAAAATTCCCAGTTGGGGAAAACTATGCTAATGTAATAAAAACCGCCATACTTTGAAATTAGCAATTATGGCTAAAATCCAAAAACGTATAAAAAATAATGAAGAATCATTCAGGATCTCTCGACTGAGAAAGCGGTAGGTGCAAAATTGGAAAAGAAGTGCGTCATAAAACTCAAAAACCAAATGGGAAGAAAATAATACAAACCTGACAAGGTATGTAATATAACAGTAAAAAGAGCTGAGATATTACAAAAATTTTAACATAAAACAAAAATTGGTAGAAACTTCTCTAAAAAATGAAAAAACCATAAAAAGCAATTTCCAATCTCACCAGCGTATAAAATACAAATATACAGAATCATGAAAAAACACCACTTAACAATTGCAAGCAAATAATCCAAAATAAGGTGCATCAATATCATATGAAATGATTCATATCTAGCAAACTACACTAAAATTAAATTAATAACGAAATAAACTAGGTGAAATGGCGGATCATGTGCAAAAATGGAAAATTGCAATTGATGCTCTGAAATGGGTGGATCTCGAAAAGCAAATTTTTGTTGAAAAACTAGCAAAAAGTTTAGCTGAATGTGATGACACGGCACGCATTCTACAAACCAATTGGATCTCACTTTGTGAAGAAAATGATGTTGACATCTTATTGTGTAAGAGAAGCACAAAGCAAGAAGGCATGGGAAAAATTTTCACGAAAAAGCCAACTGAAAGTATCATATCATTTATAGTCAAAGTCCTCCATGAAAGTGATTTCTACCAGGTGCAAATTCACAATGAAGGAACTCTGAAAACAGGGCAAATAAGCTTAATAGTAGGAGCTGAAACCAAATGGGTAGATGTTAAAGGAATTTGTCTGAAATTGGCAAAACACATGAACATTTGCTCGGACCCGTTATTTGCGAAGTTTGCAGAGCAGATTCATGTGAAACAAAACCCTGATGCAACACGAACCGTAGTAGACACCTGGCACTACGCGGAAGATTTTGGCGACAAATCGTATGGAAATACCAAAAAACCGGATGATGTTAATGTTGTTAGATATATACAGGCGTTAGCCGATAGAACTGATAAATGGCGTTTCAAAAATGCACCGGCAATAAACATGATACCATATGGGATTAAAGCACATGAGGTTATCAGAAACGCAATGGGCAAAACAAAGTTAGGCGGAATGAAAGAAAAAAGACAAGTAATACATCTCTTGGTACTGGTGTCGAGTGGAGCAGGTGAAAGCTCGGCATTATGCAATCGTCTGAAATATCGCACAACAAACGATGATACGTACGTGACGCCATACATGAATGACCCAAACATAGGGATACCATTAAAAAACGTGAATGGCGAGAACGTCAGTTACCCGGTGGACCAGCACTCGACAGCTGACGGACGAGAAATGATAAATTTCTTTAGCAAATTCTCGGAAAATTGCAATGAAATATTAAGTCTCACCCATAGCCTCCCACTTGGGAACAATGAAGCCGAAAGATTAGTTAAGATGCTCCCGTTAAAGCAGATCATAAAACTAACAGCAATCGAAACATTGCAGTCAAGTGAGGTGATCAAGTTGATTATTGATGGCACACACACGGAATATGGCGATTTTGTTGAAACAGTGGGGGCAATACATGTAAGAAGACTGGTGCTTCGAATTCTGGACATATTGCTTTCAACCAAATGGGAATTACCAAAATACCTAGGTAATATTTTCGAATCGGGATCAAAAGCGACAGTATGGCTGGAAATAATCCGAAAGAAAATCCCGTTTGATAGAAAACTCAACCTGATTACCAAAGTTTTCCGAAATACAATGGCAAACCTGGATATTGTCACAGAATCCAGAGCTAGACAAGCATTCACGCTGATCGAAAACAAACTTCAGGGGAATGCGAAGAATGACCATTCGGGAAGATACCTGAAAATTTTCTTCAAACCAGTTTGTATCCGGAACAACACGGACAGTTTCTGGTGGGCTTTGCTCCAAGATCAGGCAACAACGATTGTGAATGCAGCCATACAGAACCCAGTACAGGCTTTAAAAAGCGGAAACACATGGCTATCACTGTCAATAAAGTTGATGAAACTGGTGACATTTACCAATTGGGAAAATATTGAAAGTGAAGCAACCATAATGAAGATTGAGGAAGAGTTTCTGAAGGATCCATATGATTTCACAAAGATGCCAAACATCCTACATGATCTGTTAACTGGAAACAAACAGCATGCACCACTCCGAGACGGAAATTTCAATGAAATTAGAAAATGGTGTAACAATGCACGTAACCATCAAGATGATCACGGAATGACTGAAGCCCAGCTACAACAACTGACTGATCAAGCGATAAAACAGATGGCGGAATTAGTGAAAGTGATCAGGTCATCAGATAAAAAACTCGGACTCATAGACCCAAATGGGGAAAAGGGTTTCGATGAAGTATTTACCAATGACAAAGACTGGTTAAAAATGCAATTGGCATATACATACTGGTACCTGGCAAATACTGATGAAGCTGAACGAGACCCTACGTTGAAACGGCTAATGCCGACGCTTCAGAAATGTTTTGATTTACTGGGGATCAAAAAGGCTGATGTAGAGCCTTTACAATTCAAAATAGACAATGAAAAAATCACGTCGGCGCTTAAGGCCAATAATATGATACTAGAAGGAAGGAACACGGTTTCGATCCAGAACGAGTTAAACGCGAATGGCGGCAAGATGTTTGGAAATATAATGAAATTGCTCTGGAAAAATAATTACCAGGAAGCTTACACTGCGCAAGAGGCAGATAATGTCTTCTTCATAATGTTACTGCAGACAATTGACTCAGACCAGATTGAAAGAAAAATAAGCCTCATGAACAACTGGCATCCGGAAACGGAAAATACGGGAAAGAGAATGTCGGAATGGCAACGAGATGAAGAAAGACATCAGAGAGCGAAAATCATGAAAAGACATCGTAGATGTGGCTTACAAAACCCAGATGGGGATACCTGTATGAACAGAGTCGACAAAGACGGGGTATGCCCGAAGCACATTCAATTAAGAAAGTTGGACCCAGACACACTGAAAGCAGCAACTTTTTTCGATATCTACTGGGGCCGAAAAATCTTTACGTTAAAAAATCCAAAATCGCAGGATGGCTGTAAAGAAAAGAAGGTCATTGAAGAAGGTCAAAACTTTTTGCCACGAGCTCCACAAAATGCTCTGGATAACCAGTCCTATAAGGAGCTGTTTAATGCAGAGGCAAATTTCATGACCAGAAATTGGGAACTAATGGAAGAAGTTTTCAACAACGAAGACTTAAGCGATAGTTCGAGACGCAGACGATTTAATAACCAATTGGGAAACACCGGCTTCAGAAACATCAACGAAATTGACATGTACGACGTCTTTAAGCGGCTAGATGTTATTGTACAACAAAAAACAAATGGTGTATACATTAGCTCACAATGTGCGACAACACAGCATGTTCAAAATTACTTTCGAACTTTACGCTTTGTAGCAGACTGCCAGGGCTTCAACATATTTGGCGAAAACGTAAATTGGGACCATAGTATTAAGAAAAATCCAGATGGGGAAAACACGGAGAACAATTATAATTATCATGCAGGGGCGAACTTTAGGAACACGCCGACAAATTTCAATGTGGATGGCCCAGTCACCAATCCAACTTTCAAGGACATCGCACTTTTCGGCCCTAATGCACCCGATTCGGACTCATGTGCACTGGTTTTCATTCTAGCCATATCGTCGTGGCACATGCACCCACCAAATGTTGATAAAATCAATGGCAACACTGTAATGGCTCCAATACGCGAAGATTGGAATCACTACAGAGCTTTCAACACAGCTTACACTACAGCCCAGAAAGCAGGAGACATTATCGGAATTGTCGATTTCCGAAAGATGACAGAACCTACGGTAATCACACTGGAAGAAGCAATCCAAACGGACGAGTTGAAAGATTTCATGGAAAATTGCGGAATTGAAAGACCAAATGGGGAACAAGGACATGATGAACGAGTTAAAAATGAACTTCTGGCACTACTAAAGATTCCGACACTACGGGCCGGACGAAACGACACCGAGCATTTCGTACAAAGAGCGGAAATGAAATTAGAAGGTACTAACGAAGAATCGGCGGCAGTATACAACAGAAGTAGAGTAGATGTGTCGACACTTTTCACATTGGCGAATGAAATGTACCCATTTGGGATCAACATAGGAGTAATGTATGACTCAACAGCAACACACGGGAGAGTACTCCGAGGTATCGATATGGGAAAAATACTAACCCCAAGAGCGGTAGCTGACCTCAGACTTGAGCACATACATAACGGAGCGCTGCAGAGACTACGGCTATCGAAAGAAAAGAACACAGAAGTTGAAATTGGATCGAGAGCAAGAGTGCCTATTGTGCAATTCTCATTTAGCACACATCAAAACGCGGCACGTACGGATGCTAGGAGCCCAATTTTACCAGATGGGAAGCATTTGAGGAGCCTGCTGGCAAATGTCAGTGTTTTGATGAAAGATATCACTATTGACCCAACAACGGGCCAAAACGAACATCTCATTGAATTTCTAGCGCTTAGTGAAGAACTAGCAAATCCAATGTTTGCCGAAAATTGGGCCAGGCAGTCAAACCCAATTTATGAGAACCCAGATGATATTGGACCGCGAGACAAAACGATTAAGGTTATTGATAACCCAAATGGTAACAGGGCTACAGGTATTTACGCCAATACAAACAATGAACAGAAAAGTGCTTTGAGGCATAATGAACGCATTATCTACCTGAAAGCCCTGCTCCAAGAGGAGCTAGTACAGGCGGATAAACCGCCGTCGAGCCAAATGGAGACAAAAAACATTCACTTTGAGACGCAAGACAAAAAAGGTCGAACGTTTCAGAAATGGGGAAAAATTGTGGAACAACAACAAGTGCAGCATACGGAAAAAAGGGGCGGAATAAACGTCACGGTTCGGGAACAATCACTGGTCAAAATGGCGAAGTATATCAGAAAAATGACAAAATACTGGCGCGAAAACCCAAATGGGGGCCTGAAAAAGGTAGCCATGCCAAGTGCGGCGATTGGGACCGACATTTTCGACAATTTCGGGAGCCAAGGAGATTCACACAACTTGGCTAAAAACACCAGGAGATGTAAATTCGTTGACGAGTTCAACCCCGAACGTGGAGCGCCAGAAATTCACAATGAATACCCAACTGGGATGATACAACGAAACCAGGCTAGAAAAATTAACTACCAAATTAGCCATGGCATACGAAGATCAAGACCTGAAGAGCATAGTCATTTTAATAGAAATGTGCTGGAATCAGGCTCGAAGTCAAACTGGAATTCGTTAATCGCGTTGCCAGAAGGCGAAGCAAAAATTGAAGCCCAGTTGGGAATCGCAGTGGCCACGAACCTCAAAAAGCAAAAAATATTGGAAAAATTGTCGGCACAACAATCAGAGGCACTCATTGACCTACTAGACAAAGCACAGATTCGCCGGGCTGAGCTAGTAGAGGAAATACTTGAAATCCAAAATGGCCCTGAAAACAACGCCAATACAATCATCCAATCGCTGCGAAATGATAGCATCCTGGAACAAGCTTTGCTCCGATCACGAATATATGATGAATTCCACATGGAAATGGCAAGCATTGGGTTGAATCGCCTACTCACCCCAAATGGTATGGAAGCCTACCTCCGTAATAATAAAAAGTTCTCGGAAAAACAGGCGAAAAATCTCCGACTTTTTATGCGAATGCTCTGGCGACAATCAGAAATGGAGAGTCTGGTGGCAAAAATAAATGACTCACAGATACTTAGTGCGAGAGTCTCCGCAAACCACAACAGAGTCATTGTAACGGAAACAAATGAAGAAACAAATCAAATGGAGGATCTCATAAACAAACTTAAAGATCTTTAAAATAAAAGTAAGAAAACATAAAAAAGATTAAAATTCGCTAAAAAATGACATTTGAAATGCCATAGAAAAATGTTGCATAAAATTTTTGGGTTGTGATGGTTTCATTCTATGTGAAAAAATTATAATCAAGTCTAACAGTTTCGAAAAAATTATTGCCAAACGAAAAAAGGATGATAAATTTATGGTGAACACTGACTAAAAATTAAAAAACCTTTTAGAATCAAAACGAAAAAACCATATGGGAAGAAATTGTATATCGATATAATGACTGGACATCACAAAAACAACGATTAAGGAAACATTTATACCAGCTGGGATTACGAAAACAAAAACTATAAAACAAATAAAAACCGTAAAAAACAAATTTTAAAAAATACCAGGAACTGCAGTAAACAATTTACACACCTGCCTTTTAAAAACTTCATCTGCCTTATGACACCTGCTATAAACCGGTTCAAAGTGGAAATACCAAATAAAAAGGAAACATAGAAAAATAAACGCTTGATTCTATATTTGCATCGGAAATATATTTGCATCGGAAAAAACCTTATAGAAAGAAAAAATAGCAATCAAAAATAAAAACTTGACAAAATTCTACTCCTAACAGGAGAAAGCAAAACGTTTTCTTAAAACACTAAAACTCTAAAAAACTAATTACACATTTAAAGCGTTTGTACTATTAAAAATCTTACCCAGTTGGGAATTCACAAAGTAAACTTTCGAACACCGGTTAACTAAATTAGTTCCTTCCTGCGGATATATGTGACTATAATCGGATAACTAGATAACTAGACTAGCTCCTTCCTGCGAATAAAATAAAACCACTAGAAAAATAAAAATTTTGCGGATAAGTGTTTATTTACAGATGATAAGGAAAATGGATATATAGGCAAAAATTTGGACTTGATAGGTTACCCATTTGGGAATTACACACAGTTTTCTAGTGACAGCGCAAAATCACGGGGAAAGCTTTAGTGGTAAAAAACAAACAAGAAGTTAAGACCAAAAATTTGACAGGATTAATGGCTAGACCAACATTAGGTCTAAAAATTACGCTCACCCAATACACGTGATATCTACCAGGGAGTGAAAAGAAATTTCATCCGTAATATTAATATAAAACCCAGTTGGGAAGTCAGAAAACAGGTTAGATAAACAGGTGTTGGAAAAAGGGTGAAAAAACATAAAATTAAACAGTTTTGAAACAGTAGCACGTATAAAACAATGAAGGAAGGTATTAATGGTGTGAGAGGCAGTTCGAAAAAATGTAATAAAAAAGATTAATCCTAAATAATTTCAGAAGACCTTATAAAAAACTTACCAAATGGGGATAAAATTTCAGAACAAAAACAAAACTAACTTAGGTTTACGAAAAAAGTGAGGAAAGAAACATGACAAAATAAATAACAGCTACGAACTATTTGGCAAAATGAACAAACTAAGTCTTTGAAGAAAACTATAGGGACAGCATAAGTAAATACTTTATATCAATAAAGACGCATATTAATAACAACTAAGGAAACAAAAAACGTGCGAAAAATAATAGAACTGCAAATTTGTAGCATCATATGTATCTGTATGACATTTAGTCATAAATCATTGAAAAATAAATTACGGGGAAAAAACCCCTTATGACGTGTTTTGAAATCAAAGGGCTAAAACTAGAGTCCAAATGAAAAATGCTAATGACAAAATAAACCCAATTGGTAAAACAACGACCCACTAGAAGGCCCGAAAATTTCAAAATAAAATGACTAAGAAAATTGGGAGGCAGTATCCTTAAATGAGCATTGGCTAATTGTGTGCGGCAGAGGCATAAGTAAGCAGGGGCTAATAAAAAAGCAAAATGATGACAAAAAAGGTTTAAAAAACTGTAAAAACCATTTGGGATCAATTTGTCAACTGGCCATACACTCGCAGGTAAAATTGGGTAGAATGATAGGTAGTACCGGGATGATAATTAAAATATAAGCGACCGTCGGGACCAGTGTGAAGAGAGTCGTCCCACAACAAAAGACCGGAATCTCTGTTGTACCGACGCAAGGCCTCACGTACGCTTAGATTATAAACATAGGCCTCAGAGACCATTGCACGGTACTTACTATTATACTCCTCACGATCCCCTTGAGAGGGTGGTGAGTTGACCAAATTTCCCAAATGGTCTTTAACGATACACTTATGGTGACCAGGACGGCATTCACGGACTCGCAATCGACCACAATAATTGACCATCTTACGACCCATCTTCAATGCACGACCGAGGCTTTCGCGACTGAGCGATTGCAAGTCTTGTGTCTCCCATGAACTCAAATTAAGGCCGGACTCACCACGAACACGACCATGGCGGCCATAATAAGGCTCATTTACCAATTGGGAAACGCTAGTCAACACCGGATCGGTCTCCGAAAATGCCAGCTCGCAGCCAAACTCCTGAAACTGGTAAGTAGTGCCCACGGATTGAAAATGAATGGGCGTCTCGCTCTTCTCAAAAAATTTCTGACGACGAGAACTGAGCGGAGAGCTCCAACTCGTACACCCGCGAGTCATCTCTTTACCATTTTGTACAGCTCGGCGCAGTTCTTTAAACCCAGTTGGCCCATTTGGATCTTGATTATCATCCCCATACATCATAGCAGCTTATCTAAAATATAAAAACTTAAATATAATACTAGGAGAACAGAAAAAATAAAAATCTGAAATATAAAAATTATGGAAATAAGAGCTAAAGGGAGCTAAAGGGAGCTTTAAAGGGACTCAAAGAAAATAAACTGGATAACTAATGGATAACGATGGGGTAGCACCAGTTCANTGTGGAGAAAATCGTTTTGTGACATCATATAATTCATGATTCTCTAGAATATTCGAACGTGTTGACTCAACAACAGAAATATTGAGTTTCATTCCTGATTTATTCTCCGAGATACCCACATGGGAAATTAATCACGGAGAATAAAATAAAATTAATTTAAAAAACCCTCCATCCATCCCCAACTAATAGCATAACCAACCTTATCAAATATTAAAACGAAAATCATTAAAGTTCTCAAATTGACCGGTCCACTCCTCACCGCCATATTCAGTCCAAATAAAGCCCATGTCCGAATATCGAGAGCAAATTGCCTCAACCAAGTGGTTGTAATCACGGCATAAATGAACGAGCTCTCTCTTTATACGGACATGATCACCATATGGGCTAAGTAACTGATTGAAATGGACCTGGACTTCATCACGCTTTTGATGAAGCGCAAAAGAAAGGGCATCGTCAGTCATTCTTTCACAACCCAAAGTACGATACCGTTGGAACATACTCAAAAATCGAGGACTAGCTACGTTCCGAGGGTCAATAAAGGACCTACGTAGACCAATACCCGTACAAACATGAATATATAGTAATTCAACTCGTGACACAAGCATCACTACGATACTAATCTACAAATAAGCTTAAGAAAATTATATAAATCAAATCCAAATGGGGAAAAATTAATAAAGAATATCTAGTGATGAAAGCTATTATTACCTAAATACGAAACTCTATGTTTCCAAAACCAGCTGGGATATCGGGCCACTCAAAAGCAAAATCACGGTGTCTGGACACAATAACGGTACAGACTCGATTGAAATGTTCAATATATGCCAAAAGAATATGTCGATCAGAGGTCACATTCCAACTTTGAGTGCGAATAGACTCTTGTAACGTATCAAACATAATTTGTACATTATCACGAGCATCAAAAATACATTCTGTTAACTGAGCATTATCCATTTGGGAAAAACGGCCTTGGTCATACCAACCCAATTCGTCAAGTTCATCATTCAACGGTACAAAAAACAGCTCAATTTCAAGCCGTACCAGAGTGCTATCATTCTGACCAAGGGCCAAATGGCGAATGTTCATACCATCTATCCAAACCATAGTTTGAATTACTAACAAACTATTATACTAAAAACCAAAAAATTTTTAGAAAATATATGGTTACAAATACGCTCAGAGTAATTACAGAGTTGAAATGTGACTAAAAAACCAAACAGAATAAGGAGGCACCTCGATAAAATAAAATTACCAGTTGGGATTTGAAAAATTAAAACGCAAAACTTTTAGGTAAAAATAGTTTACAACACAAATATGATAATACATAAAATGAATAAAAGACATAAATGGAATAAATATAATAGACGTACGTTAGATAAAAATTGAAAATTCATTATAATGGGAAACGGTTAGCGTCCAACTCTCACTTCCCCTCAATGGCCATTCAAACCCAATAGTATGATAACGCTGATAAACAACGTGCACCAAACGATTAAAATCCAGACAAGACTCACGTAAGGTAAGAAAATTGGGGTCGGAAATAACCCCATTTGGGAGACTAGAGGTATAAATAAGCTGGATATTATCCCGCAACTCATGTAGGCGTCGGGAAATCTGCGAGTCAGAATAATTATCAAAATTTGAAGCCTGATACCAAGGAAGTAACCGGAAAAGGCCCAAACCAGGCAAAACCCCGGCATCTACAGATTCACGAAAAACGCAAAAATTAGGAAAAACCTCTATAAGAAGCAATCGTACGTCGCCAACATGAGTCATTGGAAAAAATCAGGAAGTAAATGTACAATAAAAAACCTCGTCAAAAGTACCAATTGGGAAATCAGCTTATCAAACTGGGTCAAATTGGGAGCCTTGAATTATGAAACTTAAAACTAAAAAACAAAAAATGATTAAGAAAACGAGTATAGTACATACATGTTGAAAACCACCGAACCAAAATTACGAATACCGGAAGTCCAGTGACGGAGTCGAGATAACGGCCAGCGAAAAGTGCCCATAAAAAACCTAACACATATTACCAAGACCACCCGATTTAAACTAACACAGTGCCGGTGTAACAAGCGACGATTAATATAACAATCATCGGGATACTGCTGAATAATGCTCAAAAGTGACGAAATCAGGTCACGAAAATAATATAGCTCATAGGCTAAATCTTCGTCACTATAATCCCCATAACCTACTAAAGGATACCAACCCATTTGGGATAACTCAGAGAAACCAGGCAAAAAACAGGATTGAATCTCATGGCACTCCACCCTTAAGCCGTCAAGGGGAAAATGATAAAAATACAAATCTACATCAAAAATAAAAACCATCTGGGAAAAGTTTGTTGGTACGTAGCTAGAGCACTAAAAAATAACATAAGTAAAAATTCTCTTTCTGGGACAACCGGAATCGTTGAAAATTAACAAATAATATTTGTAAAACACACAGTAAAACAAAGAAAAAATATCTCTTCTCTTAATAACAAAAATATAATACAACTATAACTCGGATCGAAAAAATCTGACAAAGAAATGCGCCAAAAAATAAAGAAAAAATAACATAGCGCGCCCGAGAATAAAAATGAAATGAAGCCAAGAAAAAATGAACAGCACGAAAGAAAACAAAGGCGAAAGGTGACACGAACCAATAGGCGCTCGGAAATACGCGTCACATGGAGCACATCACCAAATGGGGCCAAAAATGAACAACGAAGAGCCAATCAAAAGAAAACGAAATCGGAATAAAAACAAAGCGAAAATGAAAAAATCGCTGATCTCCAAAATTTCTAAAAAATACCAGAAACAAAACTACACACAATCTCGTAAACTACGAATAAACCTCGCATATAACCATAAAATCTTAACCCAAATGGGAAACATAAACATTCTCAAAAACATACTAAAATAATTAATGAAAAAATTAAAAACAAACAATAAAAATAGGCTTACCAGATGGAAGTAAGTCATATTTCAACCCAAAACAGCTCGGACAATATTTCACTAATACTGTTTATGACTCGTAAAGAATATTCATATCTATCATGAAATAGCATAAGCAAAGACGGAGTTAGAGCATGACCAAAAGTATCCTCCAAATAATAAGCATCGTGTATTAACATTTGAACACTAGTAAAATTTTAAGAACATGAAAAATAGAAAAATAAATGCTCACGCTAAACAAATTTGGAAGTTACCTCTCTTCGGCAGCATTAAGGGCAAGGACGAGATCTTGAGGAGTCAACAAGCTTTCCAAACGCCGAGCGTCTACCCCATTTGGGACGAGACCTAAATCCCTGAGCAGCTCAAAATGGACACTAACGGGATTTGCTGAGCACAGGGAGACTTCCTCCACGACACCATTTTGAACAATATCCAGCAAGCTTGTATAGTCACGACCAACATACGACAACTGACGGAAAACTGACATTTCTCTAGAAAACTGAAGACGTGAAGTATAAATAATAAAATAAAAAATAAACAGGTTCAAAAGAAATAATAAATGAAAAGAAAAAACTGGAGAAGAATTAGAGCCAATATTATAATAAAACATAGGCAAAAAATGGAAAAAATCTATAACAAAAAAGCGAACGACGAGATTATAACAACCAATTGGGAAAAAATGGTATGAATAATACTAGAAATAGAGAAAAAATAAAAACAAAAGTACGAAATCTGAAAATTACCTAACATTAAAATATTCTGGAAAATGTTAAAAAATGACGAAAAAATGCAAAAATCTCTAGAAATTGTCAGGGTATAAATAAGACGGAAATGCCCAGATTTGATCAGTCACATTTCAGACGGAGAACAAGAAGTTGACAAAGACTACGAAAAAGAAATTGGAACACCTCAAAAAGAAAATGGCGCAACCAGTGAAGGCCAATAAAAAAAAGGAACCGGATTAGTGAAAAGACACCCTCACCTTGATCTACCCCATTTGGGACGAGTCAAGGCCTTTTCACTAATCTGGACTCAGACAAAACAATTAGAGCGAATAAAAAATGAAAGTGAACTACGTGACGGGGAGCTAAATGATGAAGCAGAAACTTTGGAAGCCACCCAAAATTTAGAAGAATTGACTGCAGAACCAAAAGGGGACTCAGTCAAAAAGCAAGAAGAATACTGCGCGAAGCTTCAAGCGAGCATGCGTAACAAGCTAAAGGCTATACATGCGAGACCAAAAGGGGATTATAATGGTGAAAAGTCATTTGCGAAAAATTGGCTCATTAACATCATCACCATAGCCTGGAATTTTGGACAAGCAGCTCAAGAGCTTGACATTCTTAAAGAGCAGGAAGTGCTTTTCAGAATGAAAGACTTAAACACCAAATGGGACGAAAGTGATTATATGAAAGAAGCTGTAGAACTACTCGGAATAAATCTGGGGCAAATCCAATTGGGGAAAACGGAAAATGAAAACGTTATTACGGAAAAAGTGCGAAAAGTCATGTCCCAGGAGTTAATTCAAACGGTGATTAAAGAAACAGCAAAGTCGGAGTTTGATTCGAATAAGGAAAAACTGAAAACTGAAATAGGATCAACGGTAAAAGGAGAAATTAAAAACGAGTTCAAAGACCTACCAAAACCAAAGGAGAACAAACAAATCATAGAAATTGTTCAAAAATTTTTCCCAACACGAAGAGAATTTACCGAAATGAGATACTTTTTAAGCGGTTTCCCAAACGGACACTTTCCGGAATTGTTAAACACCAAATGGGAAACAATTACGGAAGTTAGCGAACAGGCGGCAAGAAAATTATTCATGACCATCAGACACCATGGGGGAGTGAACACCCAAATTTACTTGCTAAACATCGAAAAACTGTCGGCAATAAACGCTCCAGATTTCCAACTGGTTTTTCTAAGAGCACTTTTCACGGTTTTTGGAAATGCGGCACATAGCGCAAGGCTAATACTGGAGCACAAAGCCCAAATGGTAGTTGGAGGAGTAAATGAAATGTTGCAAATGGTAACCGACCCAAGTCGCCTTAGCCAATCAGCATGTACTAGAGTGTTTCAGTCAATTCTGATGAATATTACCGAAATAGTCGGAAAAGACAAAAACCTCACAACACCTTTCATGACAAAAATCATAGGGGCTTTGAACATTATTGAAAAGGCCAAAAACCCAACTGGAAAAGAAATCTGGATTGCATTGGTAAATTTACTCCCAGAATACATGACGTGCGAAGGAACTACGGTAGATGAAATGAAAAAAGACTTGAATAGAGGAAAAGAGGCCAACAAAAGATTCCGAACTCTCATGGAGGCCGAAGTTCCATTTTCAAACGCCCAGCGTTTGATCACCCTGCCATATCAGAGTCAAGACTTCAACCCACCTGGGATCCATGATCGTTTCGCACTAAAAGATGAGCAAAGACAAACTAAGAAGCGAAGATACGAACAAACTCAAAACTATTCAGGTAAAAAACAGTAGAATATAACAAAAACCAGATGTGGCGTTAAGAATGTTAAAATAATATGGTCAAGGGCTGATATGGGCCAAATGGGGAAAAAATAACTCAAAAACACAACTAATAAAAAATTTAAGCACAGGAGAGCGTTGCTTCCACGGAAAGCAACCGTTCAAACCACCTGGATCCGAATTTCTACGACAACCTGAATTTCGGTACGAACGAATTTCTCCAGAAAGATATGATGACCACCGAGTATCAGGAGAATATTCAGGGAGAGTTCAATATGGACAATGGTCCTAGTTTCGACATCTGCCAACCTTTCAACGAAAACTCACTCTATTATTCATAAAAATCATATTCGAATAGAAAAACTGTCCAAGAAAAAAAAGCATACCCCAATCACCTTAAGAAGAACGTATAAAACTATATTTACTCAAAACAAAACACATAATATCATTGTTAGAAAACATGTAAAACCTGTATTAAAAACTGTTAAACACACGTGCAGATTAAAATTACCAATTGGGAAATCATGTATAATCACTGCAAAACAAAATTGTACAGCAATATAAATCATTTAAAGTTAAAATAGTTGATAAAGATAAATAATCATACCTTAAGTCTAGATCTCAAGGTTAAAATGTTCCGACAAAACGGTTATTCGGCCCGACTTAGTGCCAACGCACGAGCCTTTCAACGAGGTTTCGTTTATAACCGTAACGAAAACACAAACTTGGCAACACCAACAGGCCAGGTTGAAGCCAACCAACAACGAACTGGGAAGCTAATAGGTAAACGGAAAAGAGTACACCAGAATCGGAAAATAGCGTACTAAAACAATATATTAAGAACAATTACGGGACGCGGTCGGAAAGAACGAAGCACTCCCCCCAGTGATGTTAGCAAGGATGCTCCAAGACATGGATGCAGACATCCAAGTTAACAACGCTCGGGAACTAACAAACAAACTAGACCAAATGGGGGAAATGCTGAAGGAGGAGACGCAGAACACCACTAGGGCCCTGAGAAGAACCATGGAGAGCAAATTCTTTTCGCTAAACCAAAAAGTGGTCAGACTGGGCAGAGGTGGTGGCAACAAGAGATCTCTGGCCAGTGGGGACGCAAATCAGGGCCCATATGGTGGCCAGGGCCCATACTGGGGTCAATGCGACTACCGGCAACGTGATAGAAACCTGACTCACCAACGGAGGCTGCAAAGAAGCAGACAAATCCAAATGGGAGAGAACAGTGCTAGAGTAAACCGGACGTTGCAAAGAATCAGTAACAGACTTAACCAATTGGAGAATACCGCAAGAACACGACAAGTTCCAGGTAAAACTAAGAAAAAGAGCACATCCACATTTGATAAAATCGTATAAAAATTAAAAACTCAAAAAAACAAATTTTAAGACGCAAGTCAAGAAGCGCAACACCAGGCCGCACCCGAAGCAACAACAAATGACCCGGTAATCGGCCCGATGTTCGGACCAGAACCACAACCAACAACAACCGGAGGGCTGGCACGTAACTACGCTGAAGTAACGAGAGGGTCAAAAAAGAAAAAACAATTTTAGAGCCAGACTGTTACACAAAAAATTTTTAACCAATTGGGAAAAACAAAAACTTTTAGAAACTAAAAAATCACAAAAATTTCAAAAATACAAACAAAAACATAAAAAATTTCTTCCTTTGAAATATTTAGAATGAAACATTTCTACGAAAATTTCTTCACAGATCTGGGGATCTTCAACCTGAGGCTAAAATTATTAAGAAAGCAATTGAAATCGGACCAAAATATCATTAATAGGAAGAAAATTTTGGAAATCACGAACAACCAATTTATGGAGACGGAAACAAAATTAGTTTTTCTCATGAAAATACTACCTTTTTTACCAAAAGACTTAAAGTTAGAACTAGAAGAACGTATTAGACGACAGATTCGAATGTCAGATGAACTGACAAATCTTAGAAAACCAATTAAACTATAAGAAAAGAAACATTGAATTTGTAAAATACCTGATATAACCGTACAACAATATTTGAAACAACCCAACTGGGAAAAAACCTACTTAAAATCTTAAACTTTTAAGACTGGTACATGATGGTGAACGCACTTTTAGTTAAAAACAACGGTTTAAAAAAGCGGCTCCTGGGGCCGAACCGACCACTGATTACAAGAACGATCACCACCCGTGCCACAAAACTCATAATGCCCGAAAAATTCCAATTGGGAACTTCAATGGATGATTGGGATTGTGAATGGTCGAAATCGGAGAGGGCACGACAGAACAAAATTTCGGAAATGTGGATGAGTTCACAGGGAGCACATACATTCCAACGCGAACAACTCTTAGAGGGCGCGATCACACTGCATCTGCAGCTGGAATGTTTTGGCCATAGAATAAGCCAAGAGGCACTGACAAATTTTGTCAAAACATTGCGACTGTGCTGGCCAACAACCATATCGGGGGACTACAAGAAACTTCCTTTAAGCACAGGTTAAGAACTAGCATGAAAAAATTAACTTCAAAAACCAAAAAACATGGAAACCCAAAAATTTAAATCAGCCATTCAGAGAACGGGTTCGGTGATGACGAATTACAGGAGGTTAAAAAATGGAGGTACCAAGTGGGAAAATTTACGGCATCCAAAAAAGCGAGAGGCTGGCTCTGCTGGCGAAACAGGAAATGCCTTTTCGACAACATGAGGTTACTAATACCAATCCTACACCAATTTCGTTGGGAAATGGGATATTTTATGAAATATGCCATAGACCCAATTATTATGGAAATGGACAGGATTATGGACCCCAACACGAACTTGGAAAACCGTTCTAGTGAGCAAGCGCATTTCAACATGTTCAGGCTCACTACAACGGATTGGGCAAGACACATGCTCTATCTTTCATACCAACTGGGAACGAAGGAGGGTTCTCCTATTACAAAAAGAAACCCATCTTGCCAACTTCCAAAAAATAGGCAACTTGAACTTTTTCACCAGTTGCATGATGCGGTGACCAACACCAACGGCACAGCCGTCCTCGACATGCTTCCAGAACTCCCCACATGGAGCCCCGAGTCAACAAGTACATTAATTGACTTCGGGTCGGCATCATCACTAGCTAGTTCGGAGTTAAACTCTGACAATGGGCCACTTCAATCCACAATGATCAAAGATGAGGCGGAAATGGTCCAAATAATGGAAGAATTTTTCAAAGAACTAAATAAAGTAAAACCCTCGCAATAAAACCTTTTTACTGGAAATTCTTTTAAAAAAAATAACTGTGAGAAAAACCACCTGGGAAAATTAAAATAAACAACCACATAAATCAAAATTATGAACACATAAATCAAACTAAAAACACAAAAACTTAAGTAAACAATCGAATTTAAATTAAGAATGAACAATTGTGATTAACAATGGAAATCGGTGAAATCTCGAAAAACAAGCTTACATTAGTTGCACTAGCATTTCTTCTATCAGCAGTGAGCACAATGGAAAGTGATGAAGCAGAAAAAATTAAAAATGATAAAGAAGTCATTGAATTTGCCCGTTCCATAGGCCTGGTGAAAAAACCGGACCCAAAGCCAGAATTTTGGTCATTTGAAAAAATTGACAAAGTAATGTTTAAAAGGGTAAAAGAGGGAGCGTTTAATGTGAACAGAGCAGATCTCGACAACAAAAATATCAGGGCTCTACATTTTGATGGTACTCCGATGCTTTGGCCTTTTAAACCAAATGAATGGCATGAATACTCGCATCAAGCACTGGACTTATTTGATGGGGTACAAAAAGGGCTACTTATACCCAAATGGGAAATGGTAGCTTTCAGATCAGAAAGCGACTTTGTAGCAGGAAATAACTCGAATTATGCCGACATCTGGAAATTCATTATAAATGCGTTACCAACGGATCAGCTAAAACATCTGTGCTACAAAATGGTCTTTTACGGCCTAAGTGGACTAGACAACCAGGATGAAATAAAGGCAAACGAACCAAGACCGTTTAGGAAATATGCAATGCTTTCTACTAAGAAAATAAAAAACCAACTAAACGCATACTTGCACGAAAAGATGAAACTTAAAGAAGATGAAACGGTAGAAATTTGTGGGTCTAAACATCCCATTTGGTTAAACTACCCGGTAGAGTCATACAAAGACAAAAAGGGTGTCTGGAGACAAAAACCGTACTTACAGAAAAACTCTAAAAATATCAGGAACAACGCAGCTTATATACAAAAGACTGTAGAAGAATGGACACAAAATGGGACACTAGAATTTCTGGGATATCATGCAAACGTCCAATCACAGCTAAGAATAGCAATGGTCTTAGCACACAAAGAAGACACAGAGGTATACAGACACTGTTTCGACGGAGGCTGTTTCAAGACTACAGAAAAGTTTAAAGTACCCTGCGAACTAGACACAGTGGCTGGAGCGTTAAAAATATTGAAAAAGAATGACTACATGACCACATGGGACGACAAATCCGGTTTTCTGCAATTCAAATTCGACGATGACACAAAAAATATTGCTCACATCAAATGGGGAAAGTTCAATTTCCGATATCACGGAGCGTGTTTTGGGTTAGGACGCGTCCCGGGAGACTTCCAATTGGGGAACTCGGCAGCGGTAAACTATCTAAGAAAGCTAGGCGTCCCAATACAATTGTATTTGGACGACAGACTAATTATTGAACCAGCAGACACCATCACGGACGAAGAATACGAAGAAATTGTAGCGGGAAAAAGAGCCCCCAAAAATGCCTTAATGGCAAACCTACTATTCGCGGCCTTAGGACAATTTATAAGCCGAAAAAAGAGCATGTCAGTATGCGCAAGAAGAGTTGTTTTCCTGGGGTTTGTACTGGACACCGAAAAAATGACGGTAGAAATTCCGGAAACCAAATGGGAAGATTTCAAACAGCGAATAAGAACAATCTTGGAAGATGGTTATGTAAACGCCAAAAATCTCGAAAGACTCAGAGGAAAAATGTGCTCATTTATGTTAGTGGTAGTTCAAATGCAACTCTACATTCGCTCGACTACAATTGCCCTAATGAAAGCAGAAAACGAGGGGATTGAAAAAATATTCATCACAGATGAACACAGGAGAGAGTTAAAAATATGGCTAAATGAAAAGGTAATCAAACCAGTAAGACCTTGGATTGAGGACCTTACACATATAGCAATAACAAAAATTTTCACAGACGCCAGCGGGCATGCAGGTGGATGGACGGATGGTGAGGGAAAAAACCCCAGAACAATATACTGGACCCCAGAGGAGGCGAAATTGGATATAGCGCACAAAGAAGCCCTTGCAATTTATTATTGTATAAAACAGCAAGAAAATTTAAAAAATGCTAGAATAGTTATCATGTGTGATAACCAGGTAGTCTGTAGTACTTTCCAAATGGGGACACGAAAACAAAGTCTTAATGACATAATTCTAAAAATTAACTTGCTCTGCATTGAAAGAAACTTGCACCCGAAAATTGAATGGGTGTCAACTAAAGAACAATTGGCAGACTTACCAAGCAGGACCTGTGACAATAAAGAGGAGATAATTTTAGACGAAGATTTGCAAAAATTAGCTAGATTCACGGGACTGAATTTCAACCTGGATGCAGCGGCCACATTTTACAACAAAAAAGTTGCACGATACATTTCCAGGTTCCCGGAAAAAGAAGCTATACACACAGACTTCAATTCTTATACACCAACTGGGGATGACGTGATATGGGCCTTTCCCCCATATGGAGCCGAAGACTATTTTTTACGAAAACTTCAAAACTCAAAATGCAAAAATTATGCCTTACTTTTCCATGTTTACCATTACTATCCCCCAGCACTAGGGAGACGGGGAAAAAATAGCAAGCTCATAGAATTAAAAAACCTTTTTCCTGAAATGAAAACTTTACTACCAGCCAAAAAGGCTACGGAATATGGCTATTACAAGGAAAACGGGTTTAAGCAAGCAACCTATTTATTATACAATAAACAATAACAAAATTAATAAAACTTTAAAGTTTAATTTACGTTTAGACTGATTGAAATCAAAGGGGAAATGGATAACATAGTTGCAGCAATTAAAGTCGAGGAAAATGCGCTCAGCAACTTTCTTCCGGAAAACACTCCTCATCAAGAGTCAAAACGGAAAGAAGCCATGGTTTTCTATGACAGAATAACCGAGGCGGAAGCAGCTGAGGCATTAAAGAAGAGACCAACTGGGAATACTAGTATGGGTATTAACTCATACTATAAGGACCTCAAAACAAACTCGCAGGACTATGAAAGGGAGGTGACAAAGGAGGAAAAGCTACAAAAATATGTCGAAGGTAACAAAAAATTTGCTCGTCCTAATACAAATATTAAAACATATTACAAGATGCGGAGGACATGCTGACTGCAGTCACAGCATTGAAAAAGAAAAAAGCGAATAACCAATTGGGAAGTCTGACAGAGCGGGAAAAACACCTCGATCAACAGTTACAGAAAGGCGCCATAAGTGAGGCCATTCTGCAACAGAACATCGAAAGTGGGCTCAATGCGCGGGCAAAGTCAACGGCCCGAAAAGACAAATACCGCGAAAATTTTCATAAGCTGCAACAACGAGTAGCTATTTTGCGAAAAAATGAGGGAAATAACCCGATTTTTCATGGACCAGATGGGGAAATTTTCAGATGCTTTACAAACGCACCAGCCACGGTGCTACAACCGAGCATGCGATCGGAAGAGGAAATTGGTAGGGAATTTTTCAAAATGGCCACGGATGTGGACGAACTGAAAAAATTGGACCTAACCAAGGAAGTGTGTCTAAATCACTCTACCTAAAAAACACCAAAAATAAGATAGCAAAAAATCAAAATATAGACACATAAAAGGTTCTCAAGCTTTTGCGGGAGTACAGGCTAATCTATCAACCAGAGAAGCCAATGTATAAACTGTTGGACAAGGCAATAACCCACTTGGAACGAGGAAAATCAACGTTAAGCCGTCAAACAGTAGCGGAATGCCTCCGCACTTGCCTCACTCCTCGAAACCAGGTCATTTTTGACCAGGCCAAAAACGCCATCCTAAGCTCAGCAGATGGCAAGTACGAAATGAGCCTTCCCTGCCTCAGCACGCCAAGGGTAGAGAAGTTGGACAAGGATAAGAAATTGCCAAAACAATTGAAAGAGGCTAAACTTATCCGCGACCGAGAACATCGGCGTCGACTCCAAGGAGTGGGATTGGCGAGCGTGACCCAAATGGGAGGAAACCGACGGAATTTCCGCCCGGGCCAATCGCGCTTCAGCTCAAGCCGACGCTCTTCGTACAACAACAGACCAACTGGGGGATACCGCCGAAATGATCGACGGCAATACTCCAGACCTCGGTCCAACTACCGCCAACAACCTTACCAACAACGCAGTGCATACAGAGGGAGCCGTCCCAACTATGCACAAAATCAACAAGGTTATCAAAGGGACGGTTACCAACAGCGAAACTTCCAACAAGGCCAACGTTCAGGAGGCCGAGGAAGAGGTGGACCAAGACAGGGTTACCAACGACCAAACTACGCCAAACCACAGGAACAACCAAGGGAACAGAAACAAGAATATAGAAACTAGAAGAATTTATTTGAAAAAACCAAATGGGGAATAAAAATCGCTAGAACACAACAAAATCAAGTTACATTAAAAACATTCATTCTTTCATTTTAAGAAACGCACTGAGTCTGCAACTTTTCAAGAGAAATTATTTATTAAAACAAAATCATAATTTGGAAAAACTGTATAAACTACGCTTATAATAAAAAAGTACACCAACACTAAAACACGATCATGCTAAATTAGCCTATATTTATAGACAACGGTGTGCACCAACTGGGAAAACGCACTTGCTATATACCAAAGCAAAATAACACCGAGAAAACAGTAAGGTAATAAAATATACAGAAAATACAAACAAAAAAGTGGCAACTAAATATGACACTGACAATTAGTTTAAGAATACCTAGAAATGCAGACACTCTCGAAATACATCATCCGAGAAAAACTGGAACGATTTTCGGTGGTCAGAAAATCGACCCTAAGAATATTAATGGGAGACTACGAACAGAACTGGGAAAGCATACAAGATGGGCTAGATTGCATGAAAAATATGTGCTATGGGCCACTACGGAAAATTATCACAGACATTATGAAACTAGGAAATGACGAATTTAAAGTCTATAAAATTTTGCAACAACTAACTTTGGACAATAACGAAAAGAACATTATAGCGGAGACCCTAAAAACCCACTAGAAACCCAATTGGGAAAAGGACCCGGAAAAATCATTAGTCATTTAAAAATCTTTTATCAATAGATCGAATGGACTACGAAAAATATATAGGAAAGGCACTTACGAGTTTCCACAAATCTTATTTCGGCCAAAAATGGGAGTATACTAATCAAAACACCAGGTGGGAGGCAAGATGGTACAACGAGAAATTTACCTACACCTTTGCGAGGGAATGGATACTCTGGGTACATAAATCTAAGGGTCTGAAACCATACATGGTAGACAGAACTCGAATTTCGATGCACATTGTATTCGAAAAAAGGCAAGGGTTCATCCTAAAATGTCAAAAACGGGCAATAAGAAAAGGCACGCTAGAGGTTGCAGGAGACATTTTCAGTAAAATTCTTGTCAAAATCAACAGGGCAATCACGATTACTCAACCTGAAGCAAATACAATAATTCACGCCCTATGGGGGAGTTTCCCAGAAAACAGAGATGCACAATGCAGCGCAGTAGCACTTGCGCTAACCTTCACTACAGCCTGTCGAATGAAGGATGCGATCAGACTTCATTGGGAAGACATAAGAACAGAAACCAATGAACTGGGAAAATTCCTAATTATGCCAATTAGAATAAGTAAAACAAACCCATATGGGAAGCGTGCGGAACAACTCACTTTTCACTGCTTAGACACAAATATTATTAAATTGGACTTCTGGCTGTTGTTATGGGCCGAAAAAACAGGGTTTAGGAAAAAGGGCCCGGTGCTAGAATTCAAAAAAGGAGCGCTAACAACTCAGAAAATTACAGGATACTTTAAGCGCAGATGCTCAACACTAAACATTAAGAAAATTCCAACTGGGCATTCAGGCCGAAATTCTCTTTTAAAGTCATTATTCGAGGCTAATATCTCGGAAACATCTATGCGCATATTTATGCGCTGGAACCCGTCAAGTCAGATGCCAAATCATTACAGGGCGCTTCTTTTAGAAACTAGTAAAATAGGAGGAGCCCATGCCATCAGCCAGAATAGAAACAAACAAAAATATTAGTACAGCCCCACACCTGTTGCACAACATAAACCGTAAAAACGAAATTTCCGAAAAACTAAAAAATTTATTCTAAATTTAGAAAATGCAAACTCCTGACTTACTCGTGCAAATAGTCCAGGACCTAGACTTGTTCATGAAGCATTTCATAAATCAAGAACAACCTGAACTACTAAGAAGCAAGCTGCGCCTCTTGCACAGACACCTACCATATGGGAAAGATCGCACAATGGTAAGGGGAATACTAAATCAATTTACCAGATGGGAGGTGGAAAAAATTTGGATCAAAACGGCACAAATTATGAACATAATTGCGGCCAGAGAGTCCATCACACCAGCAATGCGTATACTTGAAACTGGGCGGATAACCACACCAAAGCTTATCCTAAAGAAATTGGTAGTGGAAGAAAACAGTGAAGACGGAATGAGCACCGTCTATCAGAAGATAAAAATGAAAAAAGAAAATGCCACGAAATGTATGTAAAATGAGCCTAATTAAACAGCCAATAGCAATTAGAGCTAAATCAAAGATAATAAAATTTATTAAGATGAAAACATGCTATGAAGAGACAATGAGCCTACATGAAGATAAATAAAAACAAATACTCAAATTACCTACAGATTATTAATATAACCAAAACAGTTTCCAAAAATAATCCAATAAAATCAGTCACAAAAATCTTTAGTAATTTTAGTATGGCATGGAATATCATTATAACAATTATGTTAGTCATGACCAAAAATAACAACGAAGACAATGAACTCGGAGATCGTTTTGAAAGAGAGATAAATAATCACCTGCAGGACATGAGACCAATTTACGGTGCAATAAGGCTTGCTGAGAGAAACTGCGCATACCCATATGGGATTACCACCTGGTGGTGCTTAAAAAACTTGTCATGGGTGACAATGGAATTCGAGACAAACAAGAGATTGAAAGTCTATCTCGAAAACGAAGACAACTCCTTAAAAGAACTATCGGACCAATTTAAGTCATTAACCAAAACTCTAAATTTTGGGGAATTAGGAAGTCTAGACTATGGGAACTTTGAAGAGTCATTAAAAAAGTGGGACAATAATGTAAAAATAGAACAAAGATTAACGACCATTTGGGAAAAAATATTAACAAAATGGCAATTATACTACAAGGAATATTTGAAAACCAAGAATGACACACCAAATGGGAAAAAGTCCTATTTTGGAGTCTTTGAAAAAGACACTTATAAAAAATACAAAAAGTGTCAACTAAAACTAGCAAACAGAGAGATAGCAAGGGTAGAAAAAGATGGGGAATTTTTCGAATATACCATCTTAGGAGAGGACCCGATAGTTCTGAAAAAGGAGGAAAAACCATGGTTTCAACAACCTGTTTTTATGTACTGCAAAAATGCTGCTAACACAAACACAACAATTGAAGATTGAAATAAATAAAAATTGTATTGGAATATAAACAAATTGTATTGAAAATGTAAACACAATAAAGGGGTAGCAAAGAAAGAGCCCACCAACCACCACCAAAATACTCCAACCTAAAAATAAAATTAAATATAATATAAAACACATAACTACAATAAGAGGGTATAATTATTTCCACATATAAATAGTGTTTTATATTATTAATTCATTTCGACGTAATGAGATAAAACATGTTATTTTTTTACTAGTCCCGGCGTTTAATTTGTGATAGTTAAATAGAGTGGAGTTTACTCCATAAAAATAAAATTGAAAAATTGTAAGAGATAAACATACAAACTTTGTTCCTATTCGTTTCATGGGAAAAATCTTTAAAATATATCGTAAGTCTTACGAGGCGTCGTAAGAGTGTGAAATCGCAACTGAGCAAAAAATATCTTTAAAAAATCAAGTTAATCAATTAACCAAACGAGAAACCACAAAACAAAACTCAAACAAGTCGTTTTTTAATGGTATATTGCTGTTCACATTTTCACGGCACTTAACTGCATGATGAGGGAACAATCTGAAAATTTGTGTGCATTTGGACACGCAAGTGAAATTTGAAATTAGCTCCATTTTTAGAAAATTTATCTAACGCCCAACGCTCCCAAGTTGGTAACAACTTAGTAACAACATTCCTGTAACACGTTGGGAAAAAAAGTTCCTCAAATGCGTAAGGCTCCCAACGGCTCCCTAACGCGTTGATTGGGCCAATTCACCCAAACACCCAACACTGGTTTCAGGGGTTAATCGATTAATATCTGTTAAAATCATTGAAATCAACATTGGAGAAATTTCTTCAAAACTGGCAAACAATCACATACAGTCCTTAACCATTTATCGAACGCTCATTTATCGGACGCTTACTCATTTATCGGACGCTATTTTAGAGAACCAAAAACGTCCGATAAATGGTTAAGGACTGTACTGTATAAGGTACCTTGGATATAAAAAATCGTCAATTTTTCGACTATCACAAAATTTCTGGACACATTTCTGGACAAATTTCTGGACAAATTTCTGGACAAATTTCTGGACAAATTTCTGGACAAATATTTCTGGACAAATTTTAATTTCTGATCGAATGAGCGTACTTTCGGAATCCGAAATTCGGATTCCATTGTTTGAGGACAAAATAGTATTTTTTGATGAACAATTTTTTTTGGAAAAATTGTTTGTAGTCTCTGTAGGAGTTACATAAAACATTTTTGTATTAAATATTATTTTAGATCTTTTTCTTTTGAATGAGTATGTCATATGTTTTTTCAATTTTTTTTTTTTTGATAGTTTTACTAGTTACCCCGCAATTATAAAGACGCAATTCTAAAAAAAATATGCAGAGCCCACAGGAGTTAAGACGCAAACTTGTTTTGACAGCAAATAAATAAATTTCATATTATTTTCTAGACCACAATAATATTGAATTTATTTACACTAAGTTTTCGAAATAAAATTTTCAGTTTAAAAAATGAGCAATATTTTCTCACTTCACAGTAAGTTATGTTTCGAGGGGCAACGGAAGTGTCGAATGTGCACACAAAAAGAAGTTGCAAAATTATCTCTAATGTATAATAACCCTCTTTAAAAAAATAAACTCGAAATATTTTTAATAGTAGAAGAATGTAATAATTTTCAATAAAAATCATACAAAAATTGTACATTTCCGTTTTCCAGAAATTCAAGAAATGACAGTCTCGGGGTAAAACCCTTACCTCCTACATAATATAAGTTTATTCTGTCACCTGTATCCTAAAAGATGGCCCTTATTACCGCTATTTTCGATAATAAAACATTATCGCGAGAAATTGAAAACGTGGTGGCCCACTTAAAACGGAGTTATTTAAAATTTTGAGTTTTTATCTCAGGCCCAAAATTTCACAATTTCCAACTCATGGAAAGATCAAATGTGGAAAAAATGCGATCCCGATTTCGAAATGGACGATCCGATGAAGTTATACTCAATAGTTCATATAGAAATGCATTTTATCAAACGACGTTCCAATTGCCATATGCTCATGATCTTCAGGTGGCCTAGTATAATATACTCTTACATTTAGTTTTTTAAGATATTCAAATAAGGTTTGTATTTAAAATAAAGTACAATTTTAGTCACTAAATTCAGCAATTTATTGCGAAAATACGGATCTCCCAGAGTTGAATTACATTGATTTACTCGAGATGCACTCACAGATGAATGTAAACGACCAAAGGTAAAAAAAAAATAATTTAAAGTTTTTACATAATTTAGATTTTAAAATTTTTAAGGTTAGAAGATATCCAAATAGGATTTTGGAACCCAAAGAAAAATGATATTGATAACGAAATGACAAAAGAGTCCACTCTACGGCGACGACGCCGAACACAATCGTGCCGACTAACACAGGTGGATTTTTTAGAATACCTTCAAAAATAAAAAAATATTTGAGACCATTCAAATTTTCAATTTCAAAAGAGCCGGGCAAACAAAACTACAAATACTATTTTATTTGCGTTATTCTAAAAAACGACCACAGACGTACGGAGACGATATCAAGGAAGAAAATCAAAACGACCAAACAATGACTAGGTGTTTTTTCAATAATAAAGCCCGTCTTTTTTTATCATTCGGTCAGAATGTACAATAGGCAGAATATAAAATTTTTAGTTTGAAAACATACACTCATTCGTACCTTTTTAATTTTACTTTGTCATATTATCATTATTCATTTTATTGCTTCCAAGTGTACAGAGCGGCTCATTTGTCAAAGTGAATATTAAGGCACAAAAGAAAAAAATGAGTTTGTAATCATGTTTTCTTATTCGTATATCTTGAGAACGAGTAGAAAAACATATTACTTATATCTTGTCGTTATTTAGTATGTTAGGCTCGTTTTGTTTTTTGTGTTTACTCTAAGCATATTGTCACGTGGGATAGAAGAGCACCTCTGATTGGTTTACCTCCTTGTCTCCTATGACGCGTAGTGGCTTTATATTAGGGAATCCACTAAAAAATATGAATTTTTTTCACTTTCTCCCTTTTTTAAGTATTATATTTGTTAATTTATTCAACATTTTTTTAATTAATGTATTTGTTTTATTTCAAGAATATAAGTTAAACGAACAATCATAATCAGGCCATATGTTTAAAAAACACCTCAGTAATCTTGGCGCAACTTTCTGAAATCATGTTTTAAAACTTTTCTCTTAACAACTTCTTAATACTTTCATATAATCTGATATATTCTTCTGCTTCTTTTTCTTTCTCCTCATCTGTTCTATTTCGACTCCATTTCAAAACTAATTGTAGAGTTGGAAAATGAATAAGCAGCATTTTAACCTGTACATACTGACCACTTCTAAGCAGGGTTAGAAGCGCTGGGTTTTTTGAAAGTTTTATTCACCACACGTTTGGAGCGTTGGACGTTGAAAAATTGGGGCCGTTTGCCCACCTTTCCATCCCTGCTTATAAGCCAACCTCTCACAGTGAAATAAATAATAAATTTCAATTTTCAACTTTTACTAGTTTTGCATCAGCCATTAACATAACCGATTCGTGCGTCACGGGCACCATTGGCAGAACGGCCAAATGGCCGGTTTTCAAATAATCTAAAACATATTTATTAACTACCATAATGGTTATTATTATGAAATTTACATACAATCGTAATCATACAATGCAATCAAGATTTCATTTTCTTGGATTATGGTCTCACGTCCCAACCTGACCATACCTTAATTAAGCTTAACTGACCACACCATAACTTTGTGAGGGTACTTGAAAATCTTGAACTAGCATTTTTTGTATCTTCTACTTAATGTTACACACTCCGCCAGTTGTTAAATTTTAGTTCCGTTCGTCACGTTTGGACATTATTATGAAAAAAAAAGTAACAAAACCTGTTGTTATATTGTTATAATCGCGACACATCGTTTCAACAACTTCTTTTGTCAACGTTTCACTCGGACCCAATACAGGATCATCTTTTTAAACAGATATTTTCACTTTCAGGGACAAGTATACATTATCAACCACCAAAAAGCGCATTATTGGCGTATAGCATAATTACTAAACTCGAGATGTGGAGTCCAAACTGGACCACAAAGTGTCTAGTCTCGACCTCAAGACAATGCTTTCCTAATACCGAAGCGGCATAAATTATGCCGCATAATGTTATTGCGTAGTTATGCGTTAACACGGCATTATTTTTGCGCTCTACCAATTTGTATAGGTAGCGAAATCATGTTTCCGAAAAAAAAATAATAATAAACTGATTTCACTATAAGTTATAGTCTATAACGATATATGAACTATGACTCGTGGTTTATAACGCGACGATCAACCTTATAAAGCATATTTCAACTAATAAAATAAACTGTTTCCTACGTAAATAAAGTTGTAAATATGATTTGCGTTTTCAAGGGGAAAACCCGCTGCCATCATTGATTTCAAAATTTTATGATCGACTTCGCATTGATCACTTGTCTGAGTGAAAAGATCACCATCTACTGTGCCCAGAAACTGCCAGTTTCCCTCAACAGTTATAAATCCAGCCTCGTAGGACATTCGTTGAAGCACTTCTTGAAATCGATCATTATTTTCTTGAGGAAAATTCACAATGTTCTGAATAACTGTTCAGGAAAAACTTACATCAAAATTAACTTAAAACAAATCAAAAATATGGAGGGGCAAAAACAAGGAAGGATTAGAACGCGCCTAAGAGATGGAAAATGGTACTGTATGAGTCATACAGTATGACAAAATAAGTTGGGTCAAATAGGTAATGCCGAACTCTCGAATGAAAAACAGTACGAACGAAACAGTTTGGGCGATACAAAAAAAAACTAATTAATTGTATTAGGTCAATAAGAACCCCAACAGGTAACCTGTGGCATATCGATTGTTTTCGTAGACAGTATCGCATACAGCTGGACAAGAAATGTGAGCACCTTGGGTTATGGCAAATTCAAATAAATCGGGTCTAACGGAAGCTGAAGGAAAAGGGTTGACTCCTAATTTAACAAATTTCGGTTTTTGAAATTTTTGAAAAAATCCTGTCAGCGGAGGGGCCGAAGGTGTCTAAGAAAAATATTTTTTTTTTCGTTTGATGGTTTCATTTGTTAGTGCTAATAATCCAGTAACAAATCCACTAGACAAAAACTTGAATTTGTATCTATCAAGTCAATCCCGTAGCTAAGGCCGATGCAAGATCGCCTCCTTTTGATTGGCCCATAACCACAACTCTGTCGCCATAAGACTTTGGATGTTTCAGAAGTGTTTCCGCTGCGTGTATAAAGTAATCCAGATTTATGTGATCCCGTTTAAATAAAGATTCTTGACCGTATTGCTGTAAATTATATCCCATTTCCATCACAATATAGCCTTCACGAGCAAGCATTATCGATCGACCATCCTGCATTAACGGGACGCCGCCATTTATGTGTAAAATTGACTTAAACTGGTGACCTGTCCAGAATTTCGAAAGCAATAAATTTCGAATTATAGCTGGAAAAAATAAAAAAAAGTGTGCCATAAAAATAAAAAATAACAAAGGTGTTGAGACTCGGATGTAACTTAATCGTAACTCTGTGGGATATGTTATCCTGGATATCGGACTCGATTTCAGTAGGTCCGATTAAGCCCGATTCCGGAACAAAATAAATTGAAATTCTGATCCTGAAGTTGGATAAAAAACGTTTGCTATAATTTTATCCCGATAAGTTTCACGGTGAATAATGTCCCCAATTCCAGAAATGATATTTATTGATTCTACTTCTCCATTTAGGTCTATATCAATTTCAAAGTTTTCAAAATCATGAAGAATGAAAGAAGCTTTTCTTGATGGTTTCGCTGTTGCTAATAAGAGGTCTTGGAAGGATTATTAAAATATACAAATTGTAAAATATACATTATGTACTGTTTCAAGTTGCACACTTTGTCCTTGAATGCTACACAGACAAATCTCGGATCAGGTTCATAAATATTATTGACTTTTATTTCAAATGTAGCATTTACTATGTCATATCAAATTTTTTTTTTTTTTTTGAAAAGCCACAATTCGCCTCGATACACATCGTAATAATAACATTTTTACGCATTTATAACAAAAATATTATTGCCTATTTTTGTAGGCAATCACTGTTTGTCTCGTTTTTTCATTATCCGTAAAATACAAATGAATGTGTACACATTATATAGATATATTAAAGGATAAATTTTGAAATTTAATTTCAGGTGTAATCAGTACGATATAATTTCTACCTACTTGTTTACAGACTGTGAACCTATAAAGAACAGGTTACTGCATACCGTTTGCAATATCCGAATTCTAAGCCCTCGTTCCTATAATATTTTGCATGGCCTTTTCACTCAGGGCAACAGTTCCCTGAACATTGGATTTTGTCTCAAAGGTTTTTTGGAATTTTTCACCTGTGGTATCCGTTAAAGTCAGATTTCCGACAATTTTTTCATTGGGAGTAAAGCCATTCCGAAGGTATTTGAATTGCTTTCCTAAACATATAAAATAAACTCAAATAATATAGGAAAGTTTGCGGTTAGAAAAAAGTAACATTATAGTCTCATTAACTTTAAGTTACACATTAACTGCACTGAAGTTTTGTGGCATTTTAGACAAAGAAAACTGATTTTCGAAAATATCGAACTGATATTACACATTTTTCCACATTATATCATATAAAATTAGGCTTGGGAAGGTCTTCTATTCTCACACAAATTTGTGTATCTTTACGCCAGAGATGTAAAATGGGCGCGTAATTCCGTGACCGGCATTTTTGAGACAGTTCACGGAGAAGAGCGTGTTAAGCCGTGTGTGAAAAAATTAGCGTGTATCACCGTGATAACCGCAATTTTGAAACCCTTTGAAAATTCTTTGAAAGCCTTTGAAAATTCTTTGATTTTTTTTCCAAAACACGTTTTATTTTTAGTTCACGGAAAAACGTTTTATTCTTATTCCCCTGAAAACGTTTTATTTTAAATTATAATTTATTCTAAATTAAAAAAAGTCTTCTTCAAAAAATCTACTATTAAAAACTACTACTCTATAAAAAAATCTATATTTTCCCTTCCACGCTCCGCAGTACCCGTTTGTTTTTTGCTCTTGGCATTGCTCTTTATAAATCTTTAGTTTTGTTGGTATTTAAAATCTAAAGTAAACTGACCTATCAGATGTGTAGCTTTATACATGGGTATTTTTTATCTGAATTTAAAATGATATCTTAAATTTGAAACAAATGATTTTGTATTTGAATTGTATTTTAAACTACTATTATTTGCAAATATATGTAAGAGTCAGCATGACTCATTTATGCAAAATTGCGATAAAAAATAAATAAAAAATTCAAGAACTCTAGACTTTTACATCGTATTGATCGTGACACAATTCCCGGCATTTTTTCGTATTGTATAGATTCAAGATTCCAGTTTTTACATTCAAAATAAATTTTGAAACGCATGTAATGTGATGTAATTTGGCTAGTAGATTACGAACGTGAAACAAAATAAAATAAACCGAGACAACTTTTAGCGCTCTAGAGAATTCGTATGACACAAAAAACGTCGGAAATCGATGTGAGACCCTGAGTAGGGACCTGAGTAGTGTGGCAACCAGTATTAAGTCAATAGAACAAAAGTTTTAAAAGTGTAAAACATCGTGTAAATTTATTAGGTAGAAGCTGCATATATGGGAATGATTCAGTGCTTTGTACAATAATAAATAAAAGTCGGACACTCGAACGTCAAGGCACAGATTGACCAAAATGGAAACATAACGTTTTCAATAATAATCTTGGTACGCCACCTAACCAGATATCTTATTATTATGAATTATTTTATAGAAATAATGTAATCTTACCACTTTTTGGATCTAGACCTATCACAATTTTCAATTATCTTGCCAAGCGCCCTTTCTAATTATCTTACCAAAAAATGACCTATCTTATGATTTTTACTAGTTTAGGTGGTGTATCAATCACAAATTCTTTCATAAATATGATTGTTTCTAATGAATTTTTTAATTAACCGGTGCCATCAGGTCTGATAAATTGTTTCATGCATCACTTTCAATTCGATTTTGAACTTTTGGTAGTTGAACGAAGTTTGTTGGTAGTTGAGCACGAGGTTTTCCGGGCTTATCGAAAGACTCAACTTGTGTTATTTCCGATCTGAATATTGAAATAAACCTGATGTCGGTCACAGCACCAAATAAAAATGTTAAAACGTAAACAAAATTTGACCCTTTTTGAATACCAAAAAGGGGGTCAAATTACAGGTTATTTTATACAAGGTATTATTATACTCATTCATGAGTTATTAAAAAGAAATTAAAAATATCATATTTTTAACTCTAAATTATGAAATTTGACGCCCTTTAGGATACTCTACGCTCTCACAGAGATCAAATTTCAAGACATTTAGATCATATTAAATCTATCAAGGCCTTACAGTTGGACTTCTGAAACTGAGGATGCGCCGCCTGATAGTCCAGTTAAATCTTGTGAAATTGTTGGCGGCAATTGCATTGACTTCAATTCGGTTTTTAACGGCTTTGGTGGTCGGGTCTTTTTAACCTTCAAAAGTTCTTCAAATTTGGCATTAAATTGCTCGTCCATTTGATTTAGGCGGGATGATAGTTCACTTTCTTGCTTTTGAAGTTCGGAGCTAAGGCGATTTGAAATCTCGATTTCTTGTTTCTGGAGCTGAGAATGTAACATTTGCATTGTTTCGGTAATTTGTCGCATTTCAACTCGGCTCACCACAATTTTGCGCCGTTCATCTTCATCCACATTCCTGAAAAATTATAAATTTCTATCGGTATAAACGTTGTATAAAAGGCCACTCATGGCTCGTACCGGCGAGATTTTTTTTGTTGCTTGGTCAAAAGTTTGACGACGTTACCTACAAATTGTGCGAATATGAGCCATTTAATATACACCGGATGCGCTGTAATAGTTCACCCCTAATGTTTCATTTTTTCCACTCGTACTCTAATGTTTCCCGGTGAAACTTTCACCCTTTTCTTCAACATAATGTATGGCATCTTGGTCTACGCTCTGATCTATTATGTCATGGACCATAAGTCATTAATCATGGGTCCCTATATTAGGGATCCCTGATTCAGGGGTCATGATTCATGGTCCATGACGCATTAGGCTATGAGCCATTAGGTTTATAGAAAGCCTAAAGACAATAAGCAAAATTACACTGAAAATTTATGGAAAGCTCCGAAATATCCCAGTATAAACACTTATGGTTCATCGCATACGCACTGCCCTCTGATGTTTCAATTTTATTTTTTTGTGAAAAATTAGAGCGCACCCGGTGCATGCGTAGTTAATCTCAATCAATTCAAAAATCTGCCCGGTAAGGAAGCTGGTTAGGCACGTAATCTGAATAAAAGCATGAACATGATACTGGTTGATTTTGGAGAATAATTGGGTACAAAATACCAACAAAATCTTTTAACATATACAGTGTGAGTTAACATTAAAGTCCGAATTTGTTTGTTAGTGATTTTTTTTGTTATAGTTAGTAGTTTAATTTCCGATAAATGAGTTTCAAGAACTTCTTACATCACAAAATACGGGCTTGTAATTGGTCAAACGTATGCCATGGCATGCCACACATTTGAATATCCCGGCTTATCATTTAAAAGGTCAGACGTGATTTTCACGGCGTTT
The DNA here is from genome assembly GCA_004367875.1 of Oikopleura albicans. Lineage (NCBI taxonomy): Eukaryota > Metazoa > Chordata > Appendicularia > Copelata > Oikopleuridae > Oikopleura > Oikopleura albicans. The sequence continues at coordinate 950,706 of SCLG01000018.1, forward strand.
TTTCGTATAAAAAACAAACAGATTTTTTGAAATGCGCATGATTCAAGAAGTGCTCTCTAGCGGCTAAAGTACCCTCTTCATATTTTACAGTTCAACTAGGTGTTCTGCGAGTCGAACTGCATCATACATGAAAGTTTAAAAACAATATATTATTTTTTTCTTGGAGCAAAAAAATGAAATCTACTCATGTAGGGACGAAAAAATGTGTAACGCGGCCTCACTAAAACTTTATATGTTCTGATCCAACCACAATCCAACCTGTACCAATTTCAAATTAATGTATGCGGTTAACAATATTTTAAACGCGTTGTAACATATGAAGCATAGTATTATAGATTATAATACTAGCAAAAAAGCATTAATTAATTATTATAAATATGTTATATTATCAGGTGTTAATACTGCTGTAGCCAATATGTTTAAAGCATTGCGTGATAAATTATTACTATTTTTATGTTAAATGGTTTTCGAAAACATAATACATTACCATGCTTTCGCTTTTTCAAGACGTCT
>SCLG01000018.1:970717-985849 GCA_004367875.1 Oikopleura albicans
GTATTATACAGTGTGGAATAGTGGTCGTATGCCACGCTTTTGTGTTTTTGGGGGTTTGCTCCGTGGCAAAAATGTGTAAACAAGTTTATCTGGTTTGTAGTCACGTGTTATGAGTTCATTACGTAACATAGTACGAGTCGTACTGTACGACACTCGCATGGCCGAATGCACATCTTACACATACACAAATTCTTGCAGTTCCATCTTCAAGAATTCTAGAATTCCATGGCGTCCAATTTGTGTTACCAGGATTTTGACATGAACTTTTTTACAAAAACTTCAATTATTATTATACTGTTATTATTATTATGTCGGATTATCAAAAGTTGCAGCAGGAAATGGTCAGTTTCAGAGAACAGCACAAGGATCGTGCACATTTGACGGCTAAAAAGAGAGAGATTGAGGACAAAAAAAATCGCAAGAGGAAAGAAAAGGATGAGTTGGAGAAAAGAAAGGCCGAATTGGCAAAACGACCAAAGTTTGAGCCCAATTTAAGAGTGGGAACCACCATATCAATATCATAATCTTAATTTTCCTTTCCAAATTTCTTCATAAGCATGCCAACTTATTGTTAAGGTACTTGATTGAAATGTTAAATTATAGTCCTTACTTCGAATACGAACGTTCTTGATACAGTATTGAGCGTAAGATATTTCAGAAAATACGAGTGGTTCCCACTCTAAAGCGATCAAGTCAAAATCGGAATAGCTCATCGATCGAACTTTTTAAAACAAGAAGGTGTTTATAAACACCACTTAGGATGGGTTAGGCTACATGAATATTATTTTTGTGAAGATTTTTGAAATTATTTACACCAGATGTACCTTTATCTTTTGTACCTTTATCTTGGTAATTTGAGCCTATTTTCCATTATCTTGGTTCATTTTGGCGAAAGTTTTCCACCTACGCATTTCCATTATCTTAGATTTTACCATTATTTTCCATTATCTTGGTTCATTTTCCCAAAAAATTCGCCTACGCATTTTTTGTACCATTTTTATGCAAANGAGGTTTTATAAACAAACACATGTATTGCGCAATACTTTCGCCCCTATTTTCCATTATCTTAGATTCGCCTACGCATTTTCAACCATACGCCCACACAATGTACCGTTATCTTGGTAACATGACCCTATTTTCCGTTATCTTAGATCCATTTAGCCCCAAACTTTCCCAAGATAAAGGTACATCTGGTGTATAATAAAGGAACATTTCCCTTCGTAAATGCACCAAAAACCCAAAAAAGCGGCTATAAAAGAATATTGGAAAGCAAATTTTCCAGTAGAATTTGAACAGCATGAAATTATGAAAGACTGGAACAAGTGTGCTTTCAACCGAGAGAAGCTTAGGCGCTGGGTTGAAAAAATCAACAAATCCCCTGAGCCAAAAAAAGTCAATAACCGGGGACTGAATTCTGCGTTAAAGTGGGGTTCTGGTTTTGAGACCAATGTTTCTACACTAAGTAATCATTTTGATTTACTCAATTAATTAACCGGCATTATTTACGATCAATTTCAATCGATTTTTTTTATAATTTATCAAAGCACCAAAAATCCCTTAAAGCACCAAGAAAGCGTGCAAAAAGTACGAGTTACAGTGGAACGAATGCGCCCAACTGATCCGCGCCTCGAACCCTTTATCATAACCAGCCGCAAGGTTGCAACGGCGTGTGATATTTCTCACAGTTGTGCCCGTAGATGCCTTAAAGGGCGTTTTTCTAATTATCGTTTTCCAATTCACGTAACTTATCACCACGTAGCTCAACAAAATTCAAGTAACTTAACATTTTTTAGATACTGGCTACGGAACTTAAGGCCCCTAAAGTTAACAAAATGCCCGGAACTTAACAAAATGCCTGGAACTTAACAAAATACCTGGAACTTAACAGTCATCTCGCGTTAACTTTTTCGCCTACGCACTGTCTGCTAAACTTAACAAAATGCCCGAAACTTAACAATTTTAGACAAGATTTTTCGGACGTTTGATCCTCAAGTTTTATAAATTATACCATTATGGTGGTTCTCAAAATCAAAGAACAACTTTTTTTTTCGACCTACCCAAATCAAAAAACTAATTTTGCAGATCGATAGAGCTCGAAAAACTGATCACATCTGCAAAAAAAAAATTCGTAAAAAGTACTCAAGAAAGTACTTTTTTTTTCAATTTTTACCATTTTTCACCTTAAAACTTTGTGCATTTTTTTAACCCACGTAAACATATTATTTTTGCCTGATTTTTTTTTTAAACAAATCAGTAGATAAATCCCCCGAGATGTTCTGCGATTTAGGTCGCTAGACNACAAAGACCTAACGAGTTGACAGTTTTTGGGCGTTTTTCGGGCAAAAATAGGCAAAAAGGGGCAAAAGTGACCTAACGAGTTGGCAAAGACCTAACGAGTTGACAGTTTTTGACGAAAAAATCGGAAACGAAAGTGTCAACTCGTTTAGTCACCAACTGTAACCAAAAGAGTGCTTTTCAATAAGGTAAATGTTTCCGTTTTTCAAATTCAGAAAAAGCGTTTTCAAATTCAGAAAAGCGTTACCCGTAAAAGTGAAATATTATTTTGTGAAACATTATTTTTTAACCTTTTACATTTGATTACGTTTTTTCATAAAAATTGATATATTTTTAGACTTGATATTAGCAGAGTTTTGAACGTGTTTTTCAATATCTGGACAGTTCCGGAAAATTAGTTACGTTCCGTTTTATTCATAAATACAACATGATTACAAATATAGAATATGGACCATATAATATGGTCTAAGCACTAATAACCTAAAAAGTTAAAATAGAATTTGTTGAGCTTTTGAACGCCATTTTTTTTTATCAAAATAAACTAAAATTAACACTTTATAACTTCAGAGACTAAATATATTTTTGTAATGACCCCAATTCATGGAAAATTTCACTAAAACAGGTCCGTATGAAAAATCACTAATAAATAATATCTTTATCAGAAAAAAAAAAATCGAACCACCAAAGTGCCAAAATCGACGACTTTTCAAATTTTGTGAATTTGTGAAAGATATTTTTGCTCTGTTTGAGTATGTTATTGTCAAAATAAGTCACCTATCTTCGAAAATCCATGTAATACACAGGGTGCGCAGTTATCTTGCGAGCAGTTATCTTGCGAAAATTGCCGCTCGTACGCTTATCTTGCGATTTTTCGAAGACCAAGTTCGCAAGATAACTGCGCACCCTGTGTATTTTTAATACCATATTCTCCTTTTAAGACCATGTTTTTCTCTTTTCCCGGCTAATCCGCCAGGTGGACCATCGCCACGCATCACGTTTTTTTCAAACGTAACTTTTTTCTAGTCACCTACAAATTCCGCTTTGTACATTTTTAATACATAATTTTGGACAATTTGTTCATTAACCCGGGACCGCTTTTGGAGTGCATATATGCAATCAAGCCGATATTATCGTCTATAAAATACGAATTATACGTTATTTTTCTTCCGAGTTTTTTCAAATATAATTTTTTTTTTGTTGTTGTGCATAAAATTGACAATCAAAGTATGTGAGGTGAACCAAGGGAGCGCTGCAGGGTGAAATGTGAGAGCGGTCAAAGCTGATCTGGCCAATAAAAAAACAATTATTTATTTTTGGACGAGAAATTTAAAGTATAATTTCGAGATATAATTAATAGAGTAAAAAATAAACAAAGATTAGTACAAAAAGTCAATACTAATAAAAAAACTGAAGGTAACTCAAGTCCATAAAATTTTCGTGATGCTCGCCATTCTAGGAACGTCTTATATTCTTGACAACATTGGGCAACATTGGGCAACGCTAACTAGTCCAAAAACTAATTAGTCGTTTGCTCAAAACATTCACCAATATTTTAAAACTAATGTAATTCGGTTCACAAATATAGAAATGACGAGCATTTGAATTTGGAGTGCATATATGCACTCGAGCCGCGGTCCCCCAATCGTACCTGAGCCGCGGTCCCGGGTTAACAAAATGCCTGGAACTTAACACCTTTTTTCCCTAAACGTTTTGTTAAGTTCCGTAGCCAGATGGTGTATATAAATTCACGTAATTTTTCCAAATTTTCACAAAATTGTTTCTAATTTTTGAAAAATGCAAAAAACCACTAGTTACGGAAGAGAAAAATTCAGTCAAGAAAGCAGCTACTAAAAAGACCACTGTTAAAAAGACTACTGTTAGAAAGACAACTGTTAACAAGTCAACTCTGCCAAAACCGGCCTAATCGTAAAAAAAAAACCGACAAAAAAGTGCCGGAACCAAAAAAAACAACCCGAACAAAAAAATAAACCTGCATATCTTGCATTTTATCCTCTTTCATGCGTTTTTCTTTTTGATGTTCCTGTTGCTGGTTAAGGATTTCAATTTCTTTTTGAATTGCATGTTGCTGTTCCCGTTTCTTTTCCAAATCCTGGAGGTCTTCGTTTTGTAATTTTTCAATATACCGATGAAGAGCAGCGCTAAAAATGATTTATTCAAAAAATTAGTTTATTATTGGCCATTTTTCTTAATACAAGGCCTTTAACTAAAAGGCTTTAAGGATATGCAGATAGCATTGTTTACTAACTTTACTTCTCGGGAAAACGCTATAAAAAAGTTCTGCACTATGAATTTCATCGATTTAATGTATAAAGGTGGGAACCAATACATGACAAAATTTTTGAGACTTTAACTTTTGCCCTTGAACCCCCACGTGGCCGTGAATTTGAATTTGAATGCATTTTTTGAATGCCACTTTTTTCTAGAAATGTCGTAAAATTGAACTTGTTTGTACTTGATAATGGCAGTAGAACCTTAACTTGTTGATAAAACAAACAAAATTATTCCAAAAACCTAATTTTCTGGTTTGCAAGTTTTATTCGTAAACAAATCTACCTCCATATCCTTAAGTCTGAAAATGCACAAAAAAATCATCGCTTAGTGATTATTATCTACGATTTATTTTACTATTTTATTTATTTTTGTATACCAAAATGTCACAGAGCGAGCAGTGGCTATTAGATTTATCAAACTGACCAATTGATCAAATTTGGCCGGTTTGCCTCAACCGGTTAAAATTGATCATACGCTATATTTTTGTTTCGATGTTGTTTCGATTTGATTAAAAAATGAAGCCACTAATTATAATGTTCATCTTCTTTCCGCAATAAAAAGTATTTTCAAACCAAAATTATCACCAGATGACACCATGAAACTTTGCAAAGTATTATGAAAAAAGCTTCCCTAAAGGGCGTATGGAGTCTTGTAGGACTGACATACCTTTCCGCGTTTTTCTTTTCTTCCTCCAAGATACGAACTACCGTGTTACTCTTGATTTGGTCCATTATTTGACGTGCGCCTTCCATTCGCTTAGCGGCCTTGAGTGATTCAATTTTTTCGGCGTCTCTTATGGCATTTAGTCGATGTACTTCCATTATAACGTCAAGCCGCTTTTCTTCTTCATCCATATCCTTCTTAATTTCCTCCTTCTCCAGAATTTGAGCGTCGCGAATAACGTGGCACTAAAAAAACGATTTTACCAGAACCAAATAGGTCTTTATGAACAGTGTTGGAAACGTTAGGCGTTGGGGTGCGTTGGCCACCGTTGGGCGTTGGGAAAAAATCGACCGTTGGCCAACTTTCGCAACACTGCTTATGAAGACTTTACCGTGGAGTATAATCTTCGACTAAAATAACTAAAAATCTTATCCGTTTATCATATTTTGTATTATAATTTTTTAAAGAAATAAGACTGGTTTGACAAATAAAACTTCGTTAATTATTTAAAAAAATCGAATCAAATTTAGCGCTCTCAGATTTATAGTCCGCGGAATACCTTAATTGTCTCGCGGTGCCCATTTGATTGGGCGCGTTACCATAGCAACGCGAAACAACAAATAACAATTTCTTCCTTTTTTGTTTCGCGAACCTAGAAAATTTCTAATAAAAACATTTGTATTTTTTATAAGAATGCCCACTGGGTGGCACATGTTTTGTTTGTTTGTCACCTACATAGTATCCATGAATTCCATTTGGAGCAATAATTTATTTTTCCGTACACATTGTGCACTACACATTTTGATCGAGAGTAAATCATACCTTGGCGTTAAGGATGAGCTCATTCAGATGTTTGATTTCATCTTCTTGCTCAAGTCTTTTTGCTTTGGCTTTTTCCAGTAAATGTTCGTTGAGCTCTTTTGCTTCGAGTTCTAATTCGTTCAAAGTTTTATTTTGCTTTCGATTTAGATCCATTTCCTGGAAGCGTTGTTTTCTTTGGGTGGCAGCGGAAAGTTCACATTCTTGTGTGTTCCGCGCACTGTAAATAGGGTTCCCAAAAAATTTTTTCAAAAACAGTTCATAAATGTTACAACAGACCTTAAGCCGAATTTATTTTTTTACATTTCATTTTCAGGTTCTGTAAAATACTATAACTTATAGACTATAAGTAGACTGTATGTAGTAGGCTACAAAGTTTTTCAGGCAAAAAAGTCTCCGAATAAAAAACATGAGTATATATCAGCAGGGGAAAACCAAATTTTAACTCCTAAAGCCTCTACCCATAGCTACGGCCCGTAGCCTACGGGCCATTTTTGCGAGATAAAAATATTGTTATTATATATATTAAGAAATATAGATTCTGTGATTAGGCTCAGGTAGTGCAAATAATTATTCAAAATTAGCTCTTGATGACACTATAATAGTATAGAAATATTTTTCCTGATTTTGGGTACAATAGTGAAAATAGAAACAAACGTAAAAATGTGTGTTTCTTGTCAATAAATCTGGAAATAATTGCATTCAAATAATGCATTTTTTCTAGAAATATATTTTTTTCTAGAATATGTAAATTTATCATTTAGACGCTTGAGACGACGAAACTTTGGGCAGCTTTGGTGAACCTTAACTGTCAATCTCCGCCTGGGTTCCCTCCTTTGACTTGACCTTAGACTTCGTCTTAATTTGCTGAAATTGTTGACGATTCAAAAGTAATGCTTTATGGTAGCCCTTTGAAGGAACTACAACATTGCGAATCAAGTCCTTTGTAATCACTAAAAAGTAACTTAGTGGATTGTTCTCATATTTTTGGCGTCCTAAGGCTTAGGCTACTCAGCGTGTCACATGCATTTCCGGCATTCTTTCTAGATTTGGGAGATTCCAGTTTTTAACACGAAAAATAATATATTTTTCCGAAACTCACAAATACACCGGGTGCGCAGTTATCGGGCGGGTTTTGCGACAAAAAAGCCTTAATCGGGCGCCCGATAATTGCTCAGGGTGGAAACGGAATAAGGTAAAAATATGGAAAAAACCCGCCCGATAACAGCACGAGCGGGAAATGTGGTCATTTATACACATATATATTCAAGAGCAATGCGCAGGGTGCCCGATAACTAGACAAAAACCCGCCCGATAACTGGACGCCCGATAACTGCGCACCCGGTGTATCATGTATCACGTATGATTTAGTTCGCCCCCAAACGCACGTATTTGACAAATATGTTTCATGGCACACGTTTAGGCGATAGAGAGCATTTTCTTGACAGTCTGCGAAGGCCCTTCACAGTAAAAAATGTTTTTTTACGCCAAAGAGTGTTTCTTTTTTTTAGTCAAAAATAAAACAAGAATCTTCCAAATTGGAAGTTCCAATGTAAAAAAAACGCACGGAATGTATATGATATACTCAGTAGTAATGAGGGAATTAACTTGAGCCGTGAACAAAATCTTTTGATATCTTACCTTGTACAGTTTCGGGTGTTGACTTGAAAACAGCAGAATTTTTGGTGCTAAGGCCAAAGAGTAGCTCATCGACTTCGGATTGCTTAGCTCTGGTTCGATACTTGTTCGAACAGCGCGAACTGGTCGACGCGCAACCAACGGATCCCGACCGGATTGACATACGCCCAAAAATACAGCACTAGACTTGAGTAAAAAACTAAATCTAAATTCAAATTCATTTTTTCGCTCCGACAACGCAGAGTCCTATTCTAGAAATTTTTGTCCGAATAACGTTCCAAATTATGACTTATTTATTTTTGTTTCAGCCAAACCTGATATCGGACTATTCTAGAAACATCCGTATGAAATACATATTATTTTACATCTAGTGTAGAATGTAATACATTCAATGTATATAAATATTACACAACTTGTTTTTACCCAAATAATTTCGAGTAACTCAAATTTGTCTCATAAATCACACCAATTTTTCAAAGCTCATAAAAAGTATGCATCATTGTGAGAAGTAAAAATGGAAATGATAAGCATCATAATGAGTCCTTAACGGGTTACATGAGGTGTGACCTTATTGCATCCTTTGCCGTTATCATCCAAATCTCATGATCTGATCGGTCATTACTCTAATAGTGATTTAATTGACACTATAATTAACAAGATGGCGATAAAGTTTTTTTACAGCATAAAAGCTCGGTACTTTTGTTTTTACACACAAAAAAAAATAGTTTGCAACAAACAAAAAAACATGAATTCATTTTCAAAAAACGGCGAAAGTCGAGGTGGATCACGAAATCGACGACATGCAAATAGTGAATATGAAATGAATAATGAAAATAAAGAAAATAAATCTGAAAGTCATTATGGTGGGTGGTATGACAGTGAGGAATTTCCACCGCCAAATATGAACTCGCTACAGTCCCGTCCGCCTACTCGTGGCCAAGTTCAGGGTTTGAACTATTTTTTTTTACTCTAAACCTACAGTATGGTCCACCTTGAGAGTTACAAAACAGTAGCCAATTGTCGCGTTCGTATTATATTTAAAATAAGGACTTACGTATATCTCTTGGACTTATATCTATTTTCCGTAAAAGAAAGTCTTCATTTTTGTACTATTTTTTTTTATAGATTTTGGCATGTTTGGTTTTATAAAGTTTTTCAAAAATTTCAGAATTTTTTTTCATTTTTACGAACAATCATGTTTTTCAACATTTTAGAAGTTAAAATACGATACAAATGATTATAAGACAATGAGAAAACCAAATAATTAAAAAACAAATTCTTAACCTTGCTGAAGTTAACAGAGGCCCTCTTGGCGAAGTTAACGCTGTAGCAACTTCAAATGTGAGCCGTCCGCCTTCCCGAGCCGGCAGTGATTATGGAAGTGAAATCTGGAGCGGGTTAAATTTAACAAAATGGACAGACGGTGCCAAAAGTCCGAAACCAACACCGCCACCAAGCGTATATTCCGATATACAGTCTTATCGAGACCTTCGCCGCCCAAAAACACCGCTTAATGATGTATCGGAACGGCGCCGAAATCTTACCGCCACTTCCGAGACTGACAGTAAGGGTTAACAGACATTCTCAAGAAATTACGGATCGTCCATAATGCATACATTATCATGGTATTATATCGTCCTGATTTCAAAACACGAAAAAAAAATTTTAGCGGAAATGCATACAATGTATTTCTTCTTAAGTGGGGCACTTAAGAGGGGGGAGATTGTAATACAAACATATTTTAAAAGAAGAAATCGCCTTTCTGTGATTTTCCTTTCGGTGATTGGCCGAGCGCGCTCAAAAAGACCAAATTGGTCATTATGACACGCCACATAGGCCTCAGACGCGCTGTCAAGCAACGTTACCAAAAAGTGGTAACATTATTTTTTTGCGCGTTTGAAAATTACTGCGATAGACAAATTAGTTTATGAACCCGAGATATGATTGGCTAGGTCGGAAGATGGGAAACTTCACTAACTAACGAGATTTTTTTTTTGAATTTTTTTCATACCGTTAAAATCGTTTGAAAGGCCGACCGCTGAAAGGCTTGACATACTCAACTGTAATAATGAGAGTGAGTCTGATCCGATTACCACATTTTTTTCAAGTCTTTTTTTGTGGACAATATTCTCAATTTTTGTATCGTGAACTCTGTCAATAGTACTTCAACGGTCCATATTCGAAATCAAATCGCTAATTTACGGGGTCAAATCAATAAACGTCTCGAAAATATGGACGAGGGTGGCTCACTGACGGATATGGAGCAACTGGCCGAATTCTACCAGGATCAACTGGCTCAATGTCAAGATCGCGTCCAAAACCGGTTAACCCGTCGCGGCGAGCGGCGATCATCATTTGCGCCTCTAAACGATCGAACGCCGGAGGAAATCGAGGCTGAACAAATGAACTATGTGAGACCCGCCAGTCGGCCAACGCGCAAAATGGACGAATCAGAGAGTCCATATGAGAATCATGGCTCTTCCACAGAAACCCTTCCAAAGGAGGTCACTTTGCTTCAGGTAGATTGTCCAACTCGAATTTTCAATAAGAATAAAATACATGTTTTATGTATTTTGCTATGTCTTTCTACCTACGCGTTTGAGATCTGATTTTAGTACTAGAAATCTAGACAATGCTCACCAATTTTTAATGACTTTTTGTACGTGGCGTCTCACATGAATTCCCAGCATCATTTCGTATTTTCTAGATTCAAGTTTTTTTACGCACGAAAAAATATAATTTTCTCAAACTCAGATGTATGAATCATACATCTGAGTTTCAGAAAATTATACAGTATGATACAGCTGGACCCGAATTTGCAATAAAATATATGAAAGACTGTACCCATTTTCCGAAGTGTAGCATATGAAAAAACGTCGAGTTTTTTAATCTATGAATTTGTATATCACGGGCCTCGACATTTCTAGAAATAACTGAAGTCTTCAGGATCTACCTATACAAGAAGAATGCGGCCCAGATGATGGAATACCCTCTATGGCATCATCCGGTGAACCCCTAATTGACGAAAATGGCACCCCGCGGATGCGCGAGGAAGACGACCAGGAAGACTTTTCGCATTTTGAGCATTTCATCGACGATGACACCCCGGCCCCCGAGGCCTCAATTCCCGTCCCAAAAGTACACTTTAAATCGCAAAATTACGCCTATCAAGTCTTGTATGTATTGTACTGTATGTCACTCTTGGCTTACATTTACGTACGTATTACATTTACCTTGGACGCACCCGGACTGAATCGAATCTACTGTACTTTAGTGGCAATTCTAGAAATTGTGACTTGCCCGTCCTTACTGATTCAGGGGATGACCCTCTGGAAGTGGACTTCTCGACCTGAGCCATGTTTAAGTGCAAGGTTGAATAATCAGATTGAATAATATTTTAAATCTGAATCAGTGACATTACAGTCAGACAAAAACCAAACACATTAATCGTCAACTACAGTCCTTACTCATTTATCGGACGATTGCTCATTTATCGGACGCTTTTTCGGCCGAAATGGGGCCATTCTAATAGAAAAATAATCCTTTTTGTGACGATGCTCTTTTTTCGGACGCTATTTTCGAGAACCGAATACGTCCGATAAATGAGTAAGGAATGTACTCTATTTGATAACGACTCTTGATAACTTTCTATAAATTAACATTATGTAGCCAAACGGTCTGAGGCAGATTGTCGGACAAAAATATATATTTAACCTGATCTAAGTGCATTTGAGCGGCCTAAATTCCACACAATTCGAATCTTCATCGCAACGTACAAAGAGCCGCTAGAAGTCGTGGCCGGGACCATTCACGAAGTCATGCACATGGATGTACCACAAGGGTTAAATATTCATGTGTACATTCTCGATGATGGCAAACGCGACAATGTTGAGGAGTACGTCCGATCGCGCCGGACGAAGCCATATGTTTACGCGCATTATGTCGCGCGGCCAAAGTTGCCCGGTGTGCCCCATCATGCTAAAGCCGGCAATATTAATCACACTCTTCATTACGTGTATGATGAGGCACGCACGGAGGGCGAAGCTTAGGGTTCAATATGTGAATTCTTAACGTATATATTTTTCATATATTTAACACACAAAATTTACATACGAATTGTACATCATCTAACCAGTTATCTTGTTTTGTTCCAAAAAGTGTTAAGATTATACAATTTTGTTAAGGTAATTGAGTAGAACATTGATTTAGATAAATGGAACCAAAAAGTGTTAAGATAACTGCTTGCGAGTATCTAAAATATGTGAATTACACCTCTCAATCAGTTTTTGAGCACTCTTGGTGTTAATATAACTGGTTAGGTGGTGTATATTTTACGATAATTTTTTGCACTAGATTACGATTTGTAAAGGAGCAATTTATACTCATTTTTTTTGCATAATAACTGATTTTGAACCCAACATAAGCTTGTGTTATTTTTGATGCGGATTTCATGCCCAGGCGAAACTATCTGTGGCGTGTCCTTCCAATTTTCTCCGAAAAACGTGTCCGACCAATTGGCCTGGTCCAAACGCCGCAATTTTTCTATAATGTAAATTCAGATGAGGATGTCTGGGATCATTTAAATGTCTCATTTTTTCACCGAATTGAGCCCTCACTCGATCAGTGGTCAGCAGTTAACTGCTGCGGAACAAATTTTACTGTGCGTGCGGATGCACTAAAAGATGTCGGATATTTTCCTGTCGGGTGCTTGACTGAAGATACGCTGTTATCTTTGCGCCTATGTACAATGGGATGGGCAGTATCGTATCATCACGAAGTACTCGCAATTGGCCAATCACCTCACGAATTGACGGAAATTTTCAAGCAACGATCGCGTTGGTGCAAAGGTAATCTACAAATTTTTCTGGATGATTTTCCTCTGACACAGGCGGGATTGACCGTTTCACAGAGGATATTTTATTCATCGTGCGGGTTTGGGTTCGAATTTAACAAACTTTAATGGCTGAAGTAAGAAAACCGATTGCTGGACTAATCATATACCGGTATAATGGTTAAACATACGGTAAAAATTAAAATAAAATTTCAGCAGAACATATCGGGTACTTTTTGTGGTTGACGCTTATATTTTAATTCAATGTTATATTTTGATCCATTGATACCGATAAAAAGATTCCTAAATTTTATATTTTTATGTTTTTTTCTTCAAAAGAATTAACCCTGAGATTCAAATTTAATGATATCACTTTTCTAATTCGTTTATTACCAATTGAATAATTTGCAGCCAAACAAATCATTAATATTTCGAACCCAAATATTGCTATAATTATTTTTGCGCCTCAATATCAATTCCGTTTTTCCAACTTGTACCGTCGTGGGCAATTTTTTTCGGGCTGTGGCCTGTGTCCAAAATTGGCCTCGAATTTGCGTTCACATTTTCAATCTACTATACGCTGGGAAATCTTCTGCTGCTTTTCCCGCCGCCTGGTTTTCAAGTAAAAGACATGTGGAATGGGGAACTTGCCTCCACAAATCTCTGGTTTACCTACTTTAATGGCGTGCGGCGTATTGTGGGTACAAAGATCATGCAAGGTCGCGGGGAGTTAACTTTTAAAACGACGAAAAAGAAGGCCGAGGGAGAAGGTGAAGATGAAAATGCCGTCGGCTTTCAAAAGGAGGATGTCAAAGCGTGCTATATGCATTTCATCATGTTTTTCATTATGCTGGTTACGGTCTTATACGCGGTTATTCGCGCGGTTGCCGCAAGAAATGTCAAATTTTACTATTATTATATGTATATGATTGGGATGTCCTGGTCGCTGATTAATATGGTGCCCTATCTTATAGTCATCATCTACTGCTGGTATCGGACCCGTATTCCGGGATTAATTGTGGCATGTTTGAGAAACATTCAAATTCTCTTGCGTTGCGTATGTGGCGTCCTCATTATTATTCAAGCTAGGGTTGCAAAAAAATACCGAACAAAAATTTGGGTAATACAATTAGTAAAAATTTTTAGGTACGATTTGTAAGCATTGGGCCCGGTAAAATATACGAATGTTTTACGCCTCATTGAGTTATCTAACTAATTTTTAATTATGTTTTTCATAATTTCGTATGCTTTAGTCCTCCATTCTATATAAACAATAGGTCAATTGATATTGATTCCATTGATACTAAGTTTCAAATGTTTTGTTAATGTTCAATTATGCTTATTCAATTACCATAACAAATTGACGGATACTGGAAAGCGGACAGTGTAATATGGAAGGGCCCGTAAAATAGTGTGAGCATTTTTAAACCCTTACCTAAGCCTACACGACTCGAAATCTGACAGAAAAGTTTGTATGCCCAACTACCTATGACGCGATGGTAGGTACATCACGATTGACGATGATTAGAACCCTTGACGAAACAACAAATTTGGAGGTCGAACGTAATGCCTTTTGGCTGCTGGGCGTTAAGGACGATTTCTATACGATTCAACAAATCAAACAGTCGGCATGTGAAGAGCAGTCGATCCCGGTTGTCGTATTTTATATGGCGCCGAGAACCGGGCTCGTTTTGGAGGAGGAATCCGCGCACTACATGCCGGCCGACCGCTTCCAGACCTGGGAAGAGTATGACGAAAAACTGGCCGAATATGGCGAAGCACTGGCCGAAGTTCCCTTTTTGCTCATCCTCGAACCCTCCTTATTGATGCACACGTTTAACTCAGAAACCGAGTATCATAATACCGACTATCAACGATTATTTTCAGGTGCGCATGCATAACATTTTTTTCAGAGCGAACAATATTTGAAAAACAGCACTTTAGTAACAAAACTTCTAAAACTGACCGTAACTTGTCTGTATCTTTAAATTGAAAATTTGGATACGATAGATACGATATATTTGCTTCTTATGACATGTATCGGAGCTTTTACTAGCGGGCTTTGCATCAATTTTAATGTTTTGAGATCGCCACGTCAGTCATAGCTCCAACGCACGGTGTAATCAAAATTTATAGTTCCGACCAGTTTTTATAAAAAAACGGAACATTTTGAGGAAAAAAGGAAGTTTTTTTAGCGAAATGAATGTTTAAATTGAATTTTAGACCGAGTTGCGGAAGCGATCCGATTGTTTCCACTAGCTTGGGTGTATGTGGATGCCGGAAACGCACTGTATTTGCAATGGGCTGTGAATATGGACCACATTGTTGATGTTTTGAAACAGATGCCAACCGGTTTACGCGGCTTTACCATTAATGTTGGTTCATTTGTTAACTCGACCTACAATACGCAATTGGCCACCGAAGTTCACTGCCAGACCGGATTGAATTTTATCATTGACACTTCCCGTAACGGGGGATTATTCTCCGATAGGCCTGTGTTGCAAATATCTCATCAGTTATTTAGAAAAAGTGATCAACATTGACGAGTTTTTACCAATATTGACGCATATTTTTGTACATCATTTGTACGTAAA
>SCLG01000018.1:986294-1007298 GCA_004367875.1 Oikopleura albicans
TTTTTAGGCGGTTGCTAGAGTAAAAACCAGGTGAACGAGTAAACACGCTTTTTGACTACTAGACAATTTCCAATTAAACAATGATTTACAGGATAATAGTAAAATAAACGAGTTATATAAAAATTCCATAAAAAATATAATATATAAACGACAGAAAAGTAGCACCTAGTAGTCAGAATCGACAGACGGTTAAAGAGAAATGAACATAAAATTTGTTTTGATTCTTTGTTTGAGTCTTACGGCCAGTGCTGACCGCGGAATAGTCAGTCGAATTTACCGACGGCTTTTGAATATCCAATTTGCCAAACGTGCAAATGAAGGACACGCGAAGACAGTGCCAATCGGCACACAGCACAAACCATACAGCAAACATCGAATAACTGGTCAGTTATTTCGCGTCTTCACTGCCCGAAAGACCCAACTAGCTGGACACCAATATTTCATATAATTTATTATCGATGATAGCCTATATGCTGTACGCCTACGTCTGTACCTGGCATATGCTTAGACGTTGTATGGTCTCTACAGCCTGTAGGCTATAACCGCGGTTAACCGTTTGTTTTTATTTTGTTTGAAACAGGCATTTTTTGGTTTTATACAAGTATTAAACGAAATATTGTCATTTTGGTGAAATAAAAATAAGTTCTAAAATCACAGAATCTACCCGGTAGAAGCCTAGAACAGCCTATTTCGGAAAGATCTGAATTTTGGTATCAAAAACTGGTAACCCCGGTATTTTTTAAACTATTTTTTTTTATCAACGTCCTCTAATTTTCCGTCAAAACCGGTATTAGTCAACATTACGTACTCAATTTGTTTATTGTTTCGTTTTTACAATTATAAAAAAAACTGCACATTTTTGCAACACAAAAATAGACCTCTTGACGAAATCAACGAATGTACCTACGATCCGCCATTTATTGGGAAGGGTGTGGTACCGGGATGGGCAGCCGGATCCAAAACCGGAATAACCCGAGTGACAACAGAAACAAAGTCAATTTCTCCAGATGATGACTATTATGGGGGCTATGGAAACGACTATTATGATTACCGAAAACGGCGAGATCTCAGCCCTAGAAGACATCGGCGATTTTCACTCATGGGCGCAGACTACCCCTCATATGCAAACCAACCGGAAGGTGGCGTTTATGAGGGCGACGACTATTATGGCGATGATTATTACGGGGAGTATGATCCCGGTGTTCTAGAATGTCTTTCAAATGATCCCTCCGCCGGGCACGACGCAAATTGCTGGGTTAAGGTAAGAATCCTTTTTTCAATCAAATACAACGATTAAAGGGTAATATTCTACGTTTTACATGAATTTCCGCCGTCTTTTCTTCCGCATTTTCTAGATGGCAATATTCGAGTTTTTAACGTACGGAAAAAACTTGAGTTTGGCTGTCTAGAAAATACGAAATAAAAATCGGCGGAAATTCATGTAAAACGCTGAGTAGTTCCACTCCTAGAACACGAATCTGAAGTGAAAATTTGTCATTTTACGGCAAAAAATGCTCTCTTGCGCCATAAGTTATGGCCCATAACGTGCCTATTTTGACTTTCTTTCTTTTAAATTCGCGATTCAAGGTGTGGACTACATAATGTATCCAACTTAAAAAAATTTCGTACATTTATTTGATCTTTTTAGACGCCGGGCGAAGCTGATGGTCGAATATTCGACTCTGGCGAGTTTCACGAATGTTTGTTGGATCACGCGATTGAGTGCAGTGACACATGTCCCCAATACGTCCCGTCAATTAAAGGCGAATTTGACCGAGATCAGGGATGTTCATGTTCAGCAACGACCGACCTTCTACTCGGCGAAGAAGGCGCAGAAGAATAATAGTGTTCTCCATTGTGTATAGTCGTCCGTCCTAAACTCAAACAGTGCTTGTGCCGATATCTTGACTCTTTCGCATGATTCATAGGACCTGAAATCTGTCAAGATATGGGCGCAAGGACTGTAATCGAGTTTCGCATTTTTGTGTCAAGCAACAATAATTGTACATTATGCCAACAAATTTGATTTAATGCGTATTTTTAAAATACACTTTCAAAGGGCAAATCAGCATATGTTTGATACAAAAAATATTTCCGCTTTATTTAATCCAATAAAAATTGAATTCACCAATGATTTGATGTTTATTTGCTTAAAAAATGGTATTTTTCTTCACGCTTGAACGAGATTATTTACGAATCGTACAAACGTCAAGTATTGCTTTTTTTGATCGACAAAGGTTTTTGAACAAAAGAATGTGGTACTGAAGTTGGGGAACTTTCTATTTATGCACGGCTCCTCGATTCCGTTTTCATAGAGTATCCTTCATCCGGAACGAAAAGCCAGGGGGATAAGTTACGAAAATCTTCTGCTCAGCGTTTTAAATGAATTTCCGCCATCTTTTCTCCCGTATTTTCTAGATGGCAACATTCGAGTTTTTGACGTGCGGAAAAACTGGATTTTGGCTATCTAGAAAGACGGCGGAAATTCATGTAAAACGTTGAGTAGTAGCTTATCAAATCTCGATTACTTGTGGTATACTACGACGTTTAATAATCTATTAAACGATCAAAAAATAAAATTGAATTAACGAATAAAATTTAAATTTGTTAGACTTTTCACAATATGAAAAAAAATCAAATCCATGATTAATTTGTGATAAGAAAAATTAAAATACAATTTATTTTTCTTATAAGGATTTAAATTAACTACACCACCTGTCTACGGAACTTAACAAAGCGCTGGAGAAAAAAAGGTGTTAAGTTCCGGGAATTTTGTTAAGTTTAGCAGACAGTGCGTAGGCGTAAATGCCGAAAAGCATTTGGAAAAAAATTGTTAAGTTTAAGGCATTTAGGCTTTTTTTCAAAACAGACAAAAGTGTTAAGTTCCAGGCAAATAGGCTTTTTTTCTAGATTTAGTTAGAATTTCGGAAAAAACGTAATAATTTACACTATTTGTGCTATGAATGATATCATCATTCATCATAAGAGAAAAATGAAAAAATGACACAAAAAGTCAATTGAGAAAAAATCGAGATTATAAAACTTGTGGATAAAACGTCCGAAAAATTCTGTCGAAAATTCGAGGAAATAGTTTTTGTTCAAAATTGGTAAGGTTATACACCACGTGACCCGGGAACTTAACAAAATGTTGGGGTTAAAAAAGGTGTTAAGTTCCAGGCATTTTGTTAAGTTCCGGGAATTTTGTTCAGTTCCGGGCATTTTGTTAAGTTTAGCAGACAGTGTGTGGGCGGAAAAGTTGACGCGAGATGACTGTTAAGTTCCGGGCATTTTGTTAAGTTTAGGGGCGTTAACTTCCGTAGACAGGCGGTGTATTGTATGTTGGTTTCCACTGCAATATCTTTTAATAAAACCAAACATGGTCACTATCTACTCTGTTTATAATAAACAGTTTATTATTAGTTTCACATCATTTACATGTAAAAAGGGGCAAAACGTCACGGTAAATTGTATTCAATAGCGGTGAGTTATATCCCGTGCGGTTCAGGGTTAAAAACAATTTGCGTTTTATTGTGGAGGCTAATCGTAAATGAATTTGCACCTCAGAAGTAAGCCGCCTGAGCGATTGTTGTTCTTTATTCAAATTATTCGCAGCGGGCATTTTTAAAAAGTGTGAATTCAGCAACTGTCAGTGATGTGAAACTCCCGTTGTGAAATTCAATCAATTGTTTTATCTCAAGCAGAGATACCAGACTTTATTTTTTTTTATTTTCGTCCTTCACCCGGAATTGTCAACTGTGCGTTTCGCGCCCCAAACTCGTATCCACTATTAAAATTATAAAACTGAAACAAAACAAAAGAATAGGCAAAAACAAGGAATCTTTTCACACAACTAAAATAAAACTTTAACTCCCATGGGCAGAATGGTTCAAATTTGTACCAAATTGAAATGATGTAACAAATCATTAATGCTCTCTGGTGTCGAATCGTGTCTCTTTTCATTTTTTAATACTAAAAATTTAATAAACAAAACAAATAGGCAAAAAAGGAGAACCGTAAAGATCTGTACCGAATTGGAATGATGTAACTAGATTTTCTCAGAATCAATGCAAAAAAAAATATTTGAAACTGCCAGAAACCGAACGAACTCTCCAGGTGTCGATCTGTTCTAAGTTAGATTCGGATAGACAGACTATTATAGACTATCCCGGATGGTTAGAACTTATAAGGTCACTTGTTTGTTTGAAAAAGTATCTCGTTATCGCAAACTTAAAGTTTTTCCGAAAATAAGTTATACTGTATAACACACAAAAGATTTTTAGTTTATCTTGGGTGAAAATATTTTTTGACCGAAAAAAGTAAAAAAAAAACATTTTATCATTGTTTCTCAAAACGGTCTCTATTTGGAAAAAATTGACTTGACCTTATAACGGCACAAATGGCTGACCTTATAACCAGCCCCGCCTGTAGTTTCTAAATCAGGACCAAAAATGTCAGTTTAAAAGTCAATTTTTAAAGGTCAATTTTTAAGGTCAATTTTTAAAGGTCAATTTTTAATGTCAATTTTTAAACGTCAATTTTTAAAGGTCAAATTAACCTATACTGAACCTATACTGTAAAGTTTTTTTATTGTTCATGAAAAAACAGTTTGGACATTGATTCAATAATTTCACATTTCCGCATATTTCAATTTAGAAACAAATAAGAAATTAAAAACTCACAGTATGAGTGAACAGATTAAATTTTACACATTAGGTATTGTTTCCCCTGGTATGAATCGCGATTTTTTTTCATTATTATTTTCATGACAAAAGCGGAACGGTTTGTTCAAAATTTGAAGCATCAGTTTTCTGAGGCTTAATTGGCTAAAAAAAACTTCACCAGGCATTCACAAATATATATATAAATGGCGAAATAAAAATCGAAAACTCGAAAAACCGGGAAAACTTGGACCTAAACATCGCAAATTATAATTTTCTTCCAATTCCATTTAATTTCTCGCTAAATTGTGACCAAATTAATGTGTACGTATTTAACAAACCTGATCTTAAAACCACACAAAAATACGAAGACATTTTTGAGACATGAGTTGGAAAAAACTCAAAAAACAAGATTTTAAAGAATAAAAACTCCAAAAATGTTTAGACCTTTCTTGGGCTTTGCCCTGAAAAATTGCAAGCGGACATGATTTTATAATTTTTTTTAATAAAAAAACGTGATTTTTTCCAAAAATCAAACCAAAAACGGACTTGACATCCCTGCAAAAAATAGCTTGATATTAGAACATAAAATTTGAGACCTTATAATCAATCAATATACAGTCCCGACCTTCAAATTGTGCATTTTGCGTTTTCGAAAAACGTGCACAATTTGGAAGTCGTGTACAATTTGAGAGTCGTCCAAAATTTGGTAAAATCGTTATTATCAAGTTGACTACTAGTTTTATAGGGCGTTTTAGAGTCAAAAATATACACAAAATTGACTCCTTTATCGTTTCTAACAAAAAAATAATTAATTAAATTAATAAATTTTGTCTGGCAAGCCAAAAAGACTTTTTGCCAGTCTCGTAAATTTTCCTGAAAAAGTGCACAATTTGGCAGTCGTGCACAATTTGAGGGTGCACAATTTGAAAGCTGGGACTTTATCAGTAATTTGAATTTTTTTGTTTCAAAAATTGCGTTATCAAACGACATAAACGTTAAATTATTCACTATAAGAATTTTATTAATTCTATAAAATATTTTGCTGAATAAATGTCCCTATTTATTTAAAATAAATAAAAATTATAATTAAAAATTATAATTTATAAAAACCATATTCAGTCCGGGCCGGGACTGTCAGTCCAGTGTCCCATATGGTCAACGGTCCCTTATCGGCCACGTTTGTGGAGCCTTGAATGTGGCCCATAACGGTATGGGCCATACCGTATGGCACATAAGGTGCTGGGAACTATACAAGTTTGACTCAAACTGTTTGAGCTTTAATTTCTGAGTTGAAGTAAATAAGATGGTAATTTGTTCGGATCAAATATATTGGTCAGCGCCGGGTAAAAAAGTGTCGTTTGAAGTAACTGTTGTGTTAATATCGTAAAAACATAAAAAGGCCGTTTGTTGATTACCAATTATGATGCACCTTAGGTCCAAAAAAAAAGAAATTCATAATTCTTAAAACTGGTGGACATTTGTCAGTGATTATGTTGCGCGTTTGATTCGCCGGTCGCGCGAACAAATGCGCATAATTAGTCAGCTGGGCTGGGATGAACATTTGTCGCGAAAAAAAAACACAAAAAAACGAGAAAAAAAAACTTGCGGAAAAAATTAAGACAATACTCGACGTCGCACCCGCGTGGCCCACCCTTCCTATAAACAGTGCCCATCACCAAAGCTTCTCATCAAAAAAAACACACACAGAAAAAAAATAATAGCCACTTCACTGCAAAGGCTATTTACTACATTTTTGTTATATTTATTTATTATAAGAGAAAAAACAAAAAATCAAAATTCTACCGAAGACTAACTGTGCGAAGGCTGCCATGCAGCTTTTGCTGCTTATTTTTGGGCCAATTGTCCGGTCCCAGACGACGAGGGTTACAGATGATGGTGTTTTGGCACCGAAATATTTCAATTTGGCGAAAGGCTCCAGAATCTCCGCCACCGCAACCTGCGGGGAAGTTAAGCCAGAAGTTTTTTGTAAACTTTCGGCCGGCTCCGACTATATGGCCGATCCGGAATTGGACCTTTTAAATTATATTCCGACTGGAACCGGCGGACAGGTATGTTTTAATCATTTCCATATCTTTTATGACCGTTGATGCGAGAACGTGACCCGTTTTTGTAAATGTCACAATATCGCATCCACTACTGTAATTTGTGTGTTTTACCAGAAAATTAAAAATTTCGAAGACAGAAAAAAAGAGAAATAATCATAAAACGTGGTTAGCATTTATATATAGATGTTTTGAACTTCAAAAATACGCCCCAATTCAAAATAAACAATTCAATTATTTGAGGATAATCCAAAAAACTCTTATAATGCGTCCCAATTGAGATCAGCGTCCTTTATGAGATCATCGTGTCATATTTTAACCTAGGATAATTTGGATAAGATGCAAATAGTCCTCAAGTATGAGGGTAAAAAATAAAATATGACTGAAATAGTTCGTGGAAAATTTATATAAAATTTGTACTTTTTTTAAATATCGGTTTTAAAAATACTGAGGCTTAGTGCTGATTGGCAGACGTCGTAAACAAAAGTTTTTTTTTTTTGACAAATCAATTAGGTCATTTTCAGCCTCGCCAATTTCGCAAATCTTTAAAACCTTATAGCGTTTTTACGCATTTTCCTCTCTTTCTAATTTTTATTGGTTTTCGTTGTTCAATCAAAAAAAGCGAAGACCCGTTTCATCAATAATTATGGGCGATTTAATTGGATGACAGAATTTATGCGCGTTAATTTTATGACTTTTTTTCTTCATTCTAGACTCAAAATAGCCGAGCTGATTTAGTCAGTCCTAATTAACTCATAGACGACCTTATTAAGGCCCCTAGAGTCGGTCCGTGGACGAAATAAACCCATCAAATATGTTTTTTAGTTTTCAAATACTAGTACCAATGAATTATAAGTTCGTTTGAATAGTTTATAATCCGGCTGCTAAACTTTCTAAGTTTCGTTTCCTAATGACTCATTACCAATGAGTTTAAAACTGATTTATTTTCTAGATATTATACTCATTTCGGTGTTTTTTGGCAAGGAATTTTATGATTTTTTTTTTCTAGTTTTGCGATATCTGCGACGTGAATGACAACAACCACCGCAATCACTCAATCGAGAATGCCATTGATGGAACAGAAAAGTGGTGGCAATCACCTCCCCTCTCATCAAACAGTTTTGACCGTGATTACAACAAAGTTAATGTCACCATCGATCTTGGACAGGTAAGAGACAAAAAATATGCACTATGACCTTCAATCAGTGAACTTCAATAATTAACAGTTATTATTTGATTGATTTGAAAAAATGAAACCCGTCCAAAAAGTATAAATTTTGGCACCTTCGAAAATTCTAGAACTATATAGCCACTATAGGCCTATGATTGGCTCCTGAGGGTTAATTTTTTTCTCTGGAATGAAGTAAGTTATTTATGTGAAAAAAGAACCGCATTATTGAAATAAAAGACATTTCGTTTTATGTTTTGATAAAAAATGACGGTTGAACATTTAACCCTTAAGAATTTGATGCCCTTAAATTTGATTGGCCAAAACACTACTTCGAAATCGGCCATTGGCTAGAGAATATAAACAATGACACTAAATTGAAACTTTTTTTTCTCGAATTTTTCGAAACTGTGAGTTTGGCCCCTGGCGCCCAAAAATAGCGTCAAACAATGATGGAATATGAAATTTTTATGAATTGTTATAAACTTATCACCTCATTGAAACCCGTGTTAACACATAAAGGAAAGTTAACTCCGTGACGAAAAAAAAATTACAAGAGTTCCGCTCAACAACAAAATCAATACAATATAAAAAAAACACAAAAGAGGGTCTGAAAAGTAGGTTGAGGAGCTCAACACAATTGATTTTTTTTTCTTCAATTTTTTTTTTATTATTTGCTCGAAATTTGTTTTTTTTTGTGTTTTATTCTCTTTTGGTATTGTTTGAGGAAGGCTTGCGCAGACGAGTCCCCGTTTCTTTGTTTTAGGTTACTTCGAGTAAATACGCAAAGATTATGCCTAAAATAACGAAAGGAATACACCGGGCTTGTTTATCTTTCCGCTTTATTGTTCAAATAGCGCGGAATTTTTTTTTGTGTGTATGGAATAATCTTAGCCTATTCAACTAAACAAAAAAATCGGTAGATCTTTCATTTCGCAAATGTCATCAATATCGTTCAATTTTTGTTTTCTCGATATGATGACAAATATCAAATACACTCATCGTAAAATATTTCAAAAATTTCTCACATTCGATTCCGTATATTTTTGGTCAATTATTGTTTTTTAGCGAGCATTTCTTTCTTTTGTCATACTTTTGTACATACTGGGTGCCGGTCCTATGACTGACGCGGTGATGTTAAAATTAAAGCTCAGTCACGGTTTCAGTTCACGAATTTTGACACTAGAGCAATTGTTTTTATATTCCGATTTAAGTTAATAATTTTACGTTAAAAGTATTAACTTAAATCTGAATACATAAAAAGTAAGGATAACATTTAATACGCATAAAAATTTCATACAAGCAATTTTGTGTTCTTCGAAACAAGTGCACCGATAGCAGCCAAAAGTATTGATATTCTGAAAATAAGGAATTGTAATAATATATTTTCGATTATAATTGACAATAAATGATAATATTTGATCATCCTTGACAATAACGCGTGTGTTTAGGTTTTTCATGTGGCCTATTTGGTGATCAAATTTGCTAACTCTCCTCGTGCCGGCCGTTGGGTCCTTGAGCGGTCTCTGGATGGGGAAAATTTCACGCCGTGGCAATACTTTGTTAACCACCCGAGCGAATGCGAACGTCTTTTCGGCACACAGCCCGGCGGCGCCAACGAGTTTGTCGGCTTTGATGATGAAGTGCGTTGCACCAGAGACTTCTCCGAAATTCCGCCCCTTGAAAACGGCGAGGTCATTGTGTCCTTGATCAAAGGTCGCCCGGGCTCAGAAAACTTTTGGTCGTCGCCGAGACTCCAGGTCTGGACCAAGGCATCCCACATTCGCCTCCGGTTTGAACAGGCCAAAACACTTTTGGGCCATTTGATGGGAATCATGGAAAATGACGAATCCGTTACACGCCGATACTTTTATTCGATTAAGCCAAGGTTCAAAATAAGAATTGGCTTCTGGCTGACCTTAATGATTAAAAAATGATTCTTGACCGATAAAATCCTTTTTTCGTGCTTTAGAATTTTATGTTTTTTATAAAGATTTTGTTATCCTTTTGGCACTTGGAACACGTCTAAATTATTATTCTTGAATTTGAATTTAGAAAAAAACAGTTTTTTTCATTTTAGGACGAACACTTGGAATATTTAGACGCACCCGAAACTTTCGAAATATTTCAACATACCGTAAAACATTAGTATTTTGGGAACCTTAGATTTTTTTGTCGCCGAAACTGAGATCATTAAAAATGATTCATTTTCAAAAATAAAGGTTTTTTGAACCCTGGATCTAGGACATTTCCATTGGTGGTCGCTGTGACTGTAACGGTCATGCCAAGGAGTG
Organism: Oikopleura albicans; assembly: GCA_004367875.1. Classification (NCBI taxonomy): domain Eukaryota; kingdom Metazoa; phylum Chordata; class Appendicularia; order Copelata; family Oikopleuridae; genus Oikopleura; species Oikopleura albicans. The sequence goes on from SCLG01000018.1 coordinate 996,481, forward strand.
CAAGGCCGATCCGTCTGATAGCTACAAGCTCCGTTGCCAGTGCAAACACAATACGATGGGTATCTCGTGTGAGGAATGTGCCCCACTGTTCAACCAGCGAAAATGGATGCATGCCGAGCGAAATCACGATAACGAATGCAAACAATGCAACTGCCACAACCACGCCGACCGCTGCTATTATGACGAGTCTGTCGAACAAAACGGTCTTTCACTCAACATGGAGGGGCAGGTTGCCGGTGGTGGAGTTTGCGTCGACTGCAAGCATAATACACAAGGTTTGAAAATTGCCATAGACATTTTTTCATCAAATTCAATTTTTCACGAAATGAAACATTCTTAATTTCCCTCAGTAAATAATTTAAATTGGTAAAAAATATTTCGTAGAAAAGTTCATTTGGTAGAAATGCGCACTCCGTAAAAAGTCAACAGGAAAAGTTAGTGAGGATATTTATTCAAAAAAGTTTTTTTAGAAAGAATCAGATATTTTATTAATTTTAAAATTTAAGGTATCAACTGTGAAAAATGTGCAAAAAATTACTACGTCAATCCTGATTTCGACATGACCTCCGAATTCGCCTGTTTGAAGTGTAACTGCCCGTCAAATTTCACGGATACATCCTGTGAGCATGATACCGGTGCCTGCAAATGCAAAGAAAAATACACGGGTCATAATTGTGATGAGTGTGCTGAGGGTTATACTGGATTTCCCGAGTGTGAGCCTTGCCCCTGCCATTATGACGGCACCGCTAATAAACAGTGCATTCCAGAATTTTCGGACGAAATCGACACCGAAGGATCCTGCCTATGCAAAGATAATTTCTCTGGACCTTTTTGTAATGAGTGCGCCGACGGCTATTTTAACTTTCCGGACTGTGTCCCATGTGAGTGTGCCGACAAACCAGGTACCATTGTTGCGCCCTGTGACAAGTTAACCGGTAAATGCCAATGCAAAACTGCTTTCGACGGGTTACATTGCGAGTCGTGTGCCTTACGGTATCATAATTATCCACAGTGTGAACGATGCTACTGTTCCGAAGAAGGTGTCACGGAAAAATTCTGTAATTCGACATTAGCTAGGGTTCACCAAGTCAACCATGATATAGCTATTTACCATATAATTGCTTAAAATATAGTTTTATATTTTCACTAGATATAATATTAGATATTTATCTTAGATATTAAGTATAACTGTTATATTCGTGTTCGTCATGTTTAATTACCTATAACTAGCATAAAAAAATGATATTATTTACGTTTTCTTTAAACTTATAGTGGTATGTTACATATTTATTATTTGCTGAAAGTAATATTAAATTTGTGTTCCTCATGACAAATTTACCATAACAATCAATCATTCTCATTTTTTTAATTCTGAAAATTGGCGAACCCTCACCCTAGCCGAACTCGAATGTTTTTGCGCCGAGCGGTATGTTGGCGAAAAGTGTAACAAGTGCGATGTGGGTTATCATACGTTCCCAACCTGCGGGCTCTGCAACTGCTCGCCAGTTGGCACACGGACAAATGCAAAGAGCGGGGAGCTTGAATCGTGCGATGCTCGAATTGGACAGTGTCAGTGCAAGACTGAATATGCAGGCATTGAGTGTGACGAGTGTGCCGACGGGTACTACCGGGAGAATGGAAAATGTGTACCGTGCCAGTGCGATGAAAAGGGTTCAGAGTCGAAAGTGTGCGACAAAAAGACCGGCGACTGTATTTGTCGCCGCAATGGCGACGGCGTCACCAAGACGGCCGGGCGAACATGCGACAAATGCGTTCTCGGATTTTTCAACTTTCCCGATTGTAAATCGNATCCACAGTGTGAACGATGCTACTGTTCCGAAGAAGGTGTCACGGAAAAATTCTGTAATTCGACATTAGCTAGGGTTCACCAAGTCAACCATGATATAGCTATTTACATATAATTGCTTAAAATATAATTTTATATTTTCACTAGATATACTATTTGATATTAATCTAAGATATTAAGTATAAGTGTTATATTCGTGTTCGTCATGTTTAATTACCTATAACTAGCATAAAAATGATATTATTTACGTTTTCTTTAAACTTATAGTGGTATGTTACATATTTATTATTTGCTGAAAGTAATATTAAATTTGTGTTCCTCATGACAAATTTACCATAACAATCAATCATTCTCATTATTTTTTTAATTCTGAAAATTGGCGAACCCTCACCCTAGCCGAACTCGAATGTTTTTGCGCCGAGCGGTATGTTGGCGAAAAGTGTAACAAGTGCGATGTGGGTTATCATACGTTCCCAACCTGCGGGCTCTGCAACTGCTCGCCAGTTGGCACACGGACAAATGCAAAGAGCGGGGAGCTTGAATCGTGCGATGCTCGAATTGGACAGTGTCAGTGCAAGACTGAATATGCAGGCATTGAGTGTGACGAGTGTGCCGACGGGTACTACCGGGAGAATGGAAAATGTGTACCGTGCCAGTGCGATGAAAAGGGTTCAGAGTCGAAAGTGTGCGACAAAAAGACCGGCGACTGTATTTGTCGCCGCAATGGCGACGGCGTCACCAAGACGGCCGGGCGAACATGCGACAAATGCGTTCTCGGATTTTTCAACTTTCCCGATTGTAAATCGTGCCCCTGTCATCCGGATGGTATATTTCATAATGATAAGTCCATGTGCAGTTGGTACGCCTCCGAGTCATGCACTTGTAAAAAGAATGTTGCCGGTGACTATTGCGAAAAGTGCCTAAATCGATACTGGAATTTGAATGCGAACAACCAGGACGGCTGTGAGGAATGCGGCTGCTATCGAAGTGGATTGATGAACGAAATTAAGGTACGTTTAATCGCAGTTCACTTCACGCTACATAAATAGGGAGTACCTAAATAGAAAGAACTATTCTGTAAGAAAGTAGCATTTTTCTACATTACAAATATTTCACATATGAAATCGTATTTGCTAGAAAAGCCTTTTTTTATTACTTGGGCGCAAATCTGTAAATCGTCTGTAAATTGTAGATGCTACAATAACCTAAAAAAGATTTACGTTTTTTGTTTTCTCTTTTCAACCAAAAAACAGTACATGTATGAATTAAAGTTTGCTAAAAATGAATTTTCAGGACTGCTCAGCCGATGACGGCCAGTGTAACTGTAAAACGCGCGTCTGTTCCCGCCAATGCTCCCAGTGTGAAGAGGGCTTCTACGGGTTAGAGGAGAAAAATTACTTCGGGTGCGTGGCCTGTCAGTGTGATGTCGGTGGGACAAAGGGCGGCCATCTGGCCCGCAGCTGCGATAGTTCGGATGGCCAATGCCAGTGCAAGGATCATATCACCGGCCGTCGCTGTGATGATATCGAGGAGGGCTACTGCTACCCCACTCTATTCCAGTACCAATTTGAGGCCGAAGATGGCCTACTTGACAATGGCGACCGCGTCCGATACGGATTTGATAAAACAAAATTCCCAGATTTTTCACTTCGAGGCTATGCCGAGTTATCCGACATTCAGGTAAAGAAAAAAAAAGAAGACAATCCTAGCTATTTTTTATCCGATGTATTTTTTGTAATTCAACAAGATACATCTGGAGAAAATTGAAATTTTTAAATAACCCCCAATTTTTTGATTGATCCTATTAATTTCCACTTCTCAGCAATTATTTAAAAAAATTGTTTTGCTGAAAAGGGACTTATGGGACAAAAAATTGGGTGGTTAAAATACTTTGGACGTGGTTATAAGAACTTGAATTTGACAACTTATATGTCGAGCAATGCAATTTTGTCATAAGGCCCAAAGTAAGGACCTTATAACCACCCCTATACTTTTTTGTACGTTATTTTGTCTGAAATTTTATTATTTCGTGAATAACATATTCATACCAATTGTTCGTGCAGAATTTCTAATGGACTCGTATTTATTTTTGTCGTTCTAACGCCAGCTTATTTCTGGTTAATTATTGAAAAATCTCAAAGTCCATTTGAAGTTTAACACGAGCGATTTGTAGTCTTAGTTGTTTGGCAAAAATGCATCCACAAACGCGTACAAAATGAGTAGGTTTCGTTGAACTCGACGAATTCCTTGCATGATCTAACTAAACCTAATTAGCCAATCGTAATTCTAAATGGGAAAATTGACTCACTGACGGTTCCGCTGTACAAAATCATGGTCAGATTTTTGAATCCGACGGAACTGGTGATCAATGCCCGGCTCGTCATCTCCGATCAAGCATGTAAAGATGACTCTACATTAGTTCAATGTAAGTAAAAACAAGTTACATATTACACTTTTTAAGGATGCCATTATTATTGGACACTTGTTTCACCAAGAGGAAAATATTTATAAAATCATGGCCAAGTTCATTAATCTCAAAAATGCAACAGTAAGGGCAAAGTTGGTCATAGAGCAGGTATATCGAGCTTGCCCCACAATTCCCACAACAACGATAACAACAACTCCAAATATTAAAACAAGTCCAGAAACCATACCACCTACAACAACCATTCAAACAACCACTCAAACAAAAACAACAACAATTTCCCAAACAACAAGAAATGAAAATATAACAATCCAGCCTAAACGGACAAAAAATTCCAAAACAACAACAAATCGTAAAACAACGATAAAAACCAAAACAACAACAACATATCCCAGAGCAACTACCGGTTCCACAATAACAACAGATTCCGAGTCAATAGTAATACCTGAAATAAGACAACTGTCCGAAAGCTCAACAACCACAATGACAACAACAAATCCAACTGAAACACCTTCAACACCATCCCCCACTTCAACAATTATCACCGGAATCCTTTCGACTACAACAACAACCACAAACGAAACATTAATCTTTACAACACCTACGACAACAACGAACACATCGACAACCACCACTCCAACTATTTGTTGCAGTTGGCAAACTGATACAACAACCCCAACCTTGAGAACGACTTCAACAACACCAAAAACAACTACGACACATCCCACAACAACAACAACGACAACAGAAGCAACAACGAAATCATCAACTTCAAGAACAACAACCTCGACTACACCAACAACATCAAAAATAACAACGATAGAATACCGAACTATGAACAACCGATTAACAACAACTGATATACCAATGGTTTTGGTAACAATGCCGCACATATCAATAACAGAAAAGGCCGAGAGTATTGACCAGTGGGCGGAATGGAGCCAATGGTCAGCGTGTGATGGCGAATGCGGCACTAGGGGCGTTCGAGAGCGACAAAGTCGTTGTTTAGGGCAGCGCTGTGAAATTTGGACCTATGACAACCAAATGGTTGTCGAAAAAACCGAGCGGGACGAGTGCTTCAACTTCTGCACTGAACCGGTCACCGACTGGTCAACCACAACGCCCCAAATTGAAGACGAAATTTTCACCGAAGACTTAACGGACCCGTTTCAGTCGTACCACGAAGATTATATTTACTTTGATGACTATAGCAGTGATTACAGCGATCGCCACAGGCGCCGACGGGAGTTAAACGATCCGACCCTATGCCCAATTTTCAAACGTTATTTAACACTTTAATTTTTTAACAAATATATACATTTGTATATAGATGTAATACGCTACTCGTTTTTAACCCCAAAATTAACAAATTTTCAAAGTAGGTTAACTGAAATACGTGATTTTGTATCAAGTAATGCTGTCAAATGAAACAATTGAAGGAATATAGTTTTTCATCTTGAAAAATGATTTTTTTAACTTCTACTTTTTTATTTTGAGAAAATGCTTGAAGTTAAAAATTAATTATTTCATTTGAAAGCATGACTTGACACGAAAATCATGCCAAACTAGTATATTGTTTTGGCTGTAAATTCGGTACGGAGCATTGTCATATGAAATGGATTGCTTGAAACAAAAAAAAACGTTTTCTATCACCCAAGTTGCAAAAATGGCTATAACTTATAGCCTATAAGGACAAAAAAAAGGCGAAAAATCGCAAAAATCGACCAAAAGTAATAAGTATATTTTAGGTGACGTTCGGCAAGAAATCGACATCCACTTTGCTCAAACCGAGCATGCTGAGACGAAAATGTTCAGTAACGATGCGGTGCTCAAGGGTGGCGAGTACTTTTTCCGGCTCGAAATTGACGTTGCCGAAATCGACTGGGACGGCGATGGACTTTTTATCGACTATATCGCCTTACTGCCCGATGAGTATTACGAGCCCAAAATCCTCAAGCAGCCAATCAACGAGCCCTGCCGGTATAATAACACCCAGGGCGGAAAATGTATGATGTATACACATTTCAATTTACCGGTTGGTTCAATCGTGCAGGAATACTCAACCATTATCTTACCGCTTGCGACAATTGGCGAGTTTTACAATATAACGCCACCACTGGTCATCAATACCGTCACCGGTCTGCTCCAGCCCTTCGAGCCCATGCTGTATGTCGAGGCACGAAAACCGCTGTATGCTCAAATGACGGTGCCTAACCCGGGCGAGTATGTTTTTGTCATGGATTACGTCACCAAGATCGACCGGCTTCAAACGCTCAAAATGATTGTCCGATATGAGCAAAATGGCCGCCAGTCCCGCGAAGAGTTAACGTTCAATGCCTACAGTTGCGACTTTCTGTTTACCTGCCGCCAGGTAGGTTTGAGCGCCAATAGAAACGTGCAAATTCTGTCGATTGATTCAACCGAGATTTATATTGAAATGCGGGATGCAAGTCTTCATAATCAGTTGATGATGTTTATTGACAATATTTATGTAATTCCCGCCGCAGACTGGGACATCGAAATGGTGACGCCCAAGCCCCTTGTGGTCACGGAAAACGGGCCCAGATTTGTGCCAGAAAAAATTGAAGAAGCCAGTTACCCCACCGCGCCCAGCGTTGCTACTCTAATTAACTTTGATGCGGCCATGGCAACGTCAACAGCCGTCGGGGCCGATATTGAGCAAGTTATCAACGCAGCCGTGGCTTTTCCGGACTCATATGTTTTTGTGGTTCACTACTACCACGAAAGCTCGCTCTCATTTAACATGTCGGTGGCGATCGAATCGATTGACAAGGCGTTTTATTTAACCACTGTTCAACTCGAGTATTGCCCGCTAAAATATGGCTGCCGAGGTATCCTGTACGGGACTCATGGGCACACGTTCTCAGTAGAAAATACAAATTTGAAAATTTCGCTCTTGTATCCTGCCGAGAAGGACTTTAAAATTGAGTACATTTTGGCAATTCCGGAATCAAAGTGGTCCCTCGAGCATCTCAAACTCGCCGATATTAATCTGGCCGACACTTTTATCAACAATTGCGGCTTCTTGATCGATCCAGAAGATCCAAACACCAGTGAATTTTGCAAAAACTCGGCGCGCAGCTTAGTGATTTCGAATACGGAGGCGCACCAGTGCAAATGCGCCCAAGCCGGTACGGTTAACAATTCGGATGACTGCTCGGCGTACGGCTGCCAGTGCCAGTGCAAACCACACTGTATCGGAAAAGATTGCTCCAGATGTGAAGTTGGTTACTATGGCTGGCCCGACTGTCAAAAATGTGACTGTGTTGGGAACACAATTTGCCACGAGGAGACTGGAGAATGCCTGTGTCCAAAAAATACCGCAACTGACTGCCTCTCGTGCCGCTCAGACGCCTACGGTTATCATCATATTTCTGGTTGCAATTTGTGTGAATGTCACATCAATGGCACCCTCAATGCCGATACCGGTTGTGATCAACAGACTGGTCAATGCTCATGCAAGGAAAATATAACCGGACGGAAGTGTGACCAATGTCTACCAGGATATTATGGATTTCCTAATTGTCAAAAGGTAATTTTTTTATTCATGAAAACGACAAACGTACAAAAACATTGTATCCTAAAAATTCAAAATATCTCTCTCTCTCGTGGTTTTGGTAAAACATTTGTATTAATTTGAAATTTTTTTCAGACTAATTCGGATATTTGGAACTAGTCCGAAAAAAACTTATTCTGAAAATTCGATAAAATGATATTTACTCCTAAATATAGTACATTTTTATTGTACTAGTCTTTATAATCAATTTGGAGTATCATATGAAGGGATACCCAAATAAGGAACAAATAAAAAATATAAAAGGAAACAGCGCACTTTTAATTTATATACGCCAAATATACCTGAGGTCTACTTGACGGATATGTTAAAAGTTCGGGTTTCAATTTATTTTGCTGGTATTTTCAACGCTTATTTCAAAGATCTTACTTATATATACTTTTAGTGCTCCTGTGATGAACGTGGCACAATTGGCGACGCAATGACTTGTGATGTTCGAGATGGTTCATGCAAATGTAAGTCAAACGTCGACGGGCCGAATTGTAGCCGTTGCAAAGAGGGTTCGTTTTTCTTGGCCAAAGACCACCCAGATGGCTGCATCTCGTGCTACTGCTCTGGACTGGTCAACCAACAAACCAACTTTGCCGAGTGTTCCGCCTCTGACCATGGCGTCAAGCTTGTGAGCGATATGACCGAGGGCAATTACACCAACCGGTGGCTCGTTAACGGCATGAAAGGCGACAGCGAGTATAAAAAACACTTGATTTATGTCGACGGGCTAATTTTGCTCGATGTCGCCAAAGGCGGCGGGCAGGCAAATCGCGGCGATGGCGAGACGTATGCGCCCAAGCCTTTGTATTGGATTGCGCCCGCTTCATATAATGGAAATCGGCTCGGATCATACGGTGGTTACCTCGAATATACCCTACGGTGGGATGAGGAAAAGAAGGATAAAGTCTTGAACAATGCCCAGCCGCGGTTGAATACCGACCCCGATTTGTACCTGTCTGGCGGCGGCATGACCATTTCCTGGACCTCTCAAAATCACCGAACCGGCGTCTCAAACATAACCCTCCGTGTCCCACTCATGGAAACCGGCTTCATCTCATCGGCCACAAAATCAACAATCTCCCGGAAGGATCTGCTCAGCGTGCTTCAAAATCTCCAGTCGATTAAAATAAAAGCCAGTTATCCAATCGCAGTATCCGAAATTCAAATCAGTCATTTAACACTTCAGGTAAGCGGCTAATTGATGAAATTTTGGAATTTGTCATGGATTCGAAATAAAATAAATCCGAATTCTGAACCCATTGTCAAAAAAGCAAAAATATTAATAGTAGCATAAATTTTTGGACCTATAAATTTTTGTTGCTTTAATAAAATGTAAAAATGATTCATTTTGTAAAATTATAAGCGGTAATTACCGGTTTGCGCAAAATATATCGGAAAACGAGTAATAATCGGTTAAAACAGGTCTGAAAATATACTTTTGTGTCCTCACAATATTATATTTTTCATTTTTGAGTTTTCACCTATAATTGTCCGGTAATTTATTAATTTAGCCATGTTTTTTCTTTAAATGACTATTTAATAAAAAAATAATATACTAGTAGCATTATTGCAATTTGCAAAAAGTGGAATTGATATTTTATTTCAGGATACCGATTTTGACGATCGACTTGATGTAGCCTACAATGGAACCAGTCGCGCCACCGATTATGCCCACCTTAGCCGTGTCGAAGTCTGTGCGTGCCCAACCGGGCACATTGGCTCCTCTTGTGAGCGATGCGACAAGGGTTACTATTGGGAGAAGAAAACCACTCAAGAGGGTCGATTCCAACGCTGTCAAAAATGCAAATGTAATAACCATTGTGATACTTGCGATGAAAACGGCTACCCTTTCTATACTCGGCACCCGCAAACCGCCGCAGCCACACTCGGACAGTACAGCACCATTGACATCCATAACTCGACCGTTTGGAACTACACTGAGACGATTCCGGTAACTTCAACCGACGAGTGGAAAAAAGCTGACAAAAAAGGCTGTTTGAACTTTACTACCGGTTCCGAATGTCAATATTGTATAGATGGGTATATTGGAAATCCGCTAGATGGCACCCCTGAAGACTGCAAACCGTGCCCTTGCCCCCTCGAAAATCATAACCACGCACAATCGTGCAACTATGAAGCCAAAGAAGGCAGCCAAATCAAGTCAATGGAGTCAACTAATAAAGACCTAGTCACCAATGAGAAATTCGAATTTTTTATTAACAAGGCGGCCAAGGATTTTGAAGATCAATTTGATGTCACGTGCAAATGCAAGCCCGGTTATACCGGTGGTAAATGTGATATGTGCGCGGCCGGCTGGTTCGGTAATCCGGCGATGATCAACCAGTATTGCAAAGAGTGTAACTGCAATGGTAACTCGGATATGACGGCTGGGCACGTTCAGTGTGACTCGCTGGATGGCCACTGTACCGCATGTGCGTTCGGCACGTTTGGTCGCCACTGTGAGCTTTGCGAGCCTTTCAAGTTTGGCGACGCGCTAGAGAAGAATTGTACCGAGTGTGCCTGCTCCCTCTGTGGATCGGTCTCGTGCGATAACCGGTCGGGGGCGTGCGAGTGCAAAGATAATGTGATTGGTAAAAATTGTGACCAATGCAAACCTGGATACTGGGATTTCGACAGCTGCCTCCAAACCGGATGTCGAGATTGTGGATGCGACCCAATCGGCTCTATTAACCCTACCTGTAATCAAACGACCGGCGCCTGCCAATGTAAGCCGGGCGTAGGCGGTACCAAGTGTAACCAGTGCCAAAAGGGCTTTTTTAACCTGCAGGATACCGGGTGTACCAAATGTCGCTGCCCAGCGGACTTGCCCTGCGATGCCAACAATGGACGCTGTTCCTGCCCGCCGGGCATTATTGGCGAACAATGTGACAAGTGTGAAAATAGCCGTGCCGTCCCGCGCGATGTTTTCGGCAAGACGAAATGCGAGACATGTGATCAATGCATTGATTGGCTTCTCGGCCCACGTGATGGCGACATATG
>SCLG01000018.1:1009877-1025226 GCA_004367875.1 Oikopleura albicans
GACTGTTGGCAGTTTTCTGGCGAGAATTCGTGGGTTTATATCAATGAAAAAACTCATTCGAAATATTTGGTCAATAAGGAGTCGGGTACGATTATGTTCCAATTGAAGTTGAAAGCGCCAATTTACGCCGACGGGTTAATCTTCTTTATTGGTGATCCAACGCAAAATGAGTATTATATTGCAATGGAATTGCTTAACGGCCGCCCACGCTTTTTGTACAATTTGGGCTATGAAAATGGGCCGACTACGGTCGAGTTGCAGACGGACGAGGCGAAATACATCCCGACTGAATTCGGCACGCTGCCTCACAAGGAGCTGAATTTCCGCATCGGAATGGTCGGCGGTGTTGCCGGTTTGGCGGTTCAAGAATGGCGGGCCAACAAAGTCGTTTCAGTTGAAAACGACTTTTGGTTGAAGAACAAAGGGCCAAACTGCCAGGGCTGCGAGTTCAAGTTGTCAAATGAGATGCATTTTGGCGGCATTAAAACCCTCGGGCGAGATGTGAGCCATTTGGCGAAGGACCTAAAAACCTGGAACAAGCCGTACCGCGGTTGCATGGGCCGGGCGAAAATCAACCACCAACTTTTGGTGCTATCTCAATTCGAACTCAAGCGGTCAAATGTGATGGAAGGGTGCAAACCGGAAGTGATTCGACAGATTTCGGTTAATGGGCGCGAAATGATCCAGCGCGACCACGTCAAGACCTCCATCCCGAATTTTGGCGCCACTTTTGGCATCGCACTCAATTTGGGTTACACCGAGCAGGAGGCAGCGATCTTGCGCGTCAAGGCGCTCCAAGGCGGCAATTTTATCGAGTTTGGTATGACGAAACAGGACAATGAGCCGGCTTTTTACTATAAATCCTCATCCACCAAAGAAATGATCAAAATTCCGGTTGAGCGAAAGGTGAAGGCCGAGGAGGAAGTTCAAGTCACCATTACGCGCACAGACGGCGCGCAAGTAATTATTACAATTGGCGATAACGCGCCGTTTAGCCACGAGGTGGAGACAATGGGCACCGATTCGCAAGATGTGGAAATTCTCTTTGGCGGACTTTACAAGAGTCGATCAGATTCGGTTAAAAACGGCTTCCAAGGGTGCATTATTAACCCCTATGTCAAGAATTTGATTTCGGCCGAAGGTGCCACAATGATGTCGGCTTTCGAGGACTTCAAATGCCTCAAGGGAGATATAAACACATGCGTTGGTGACGTTCGATTTAATGAGTGCATTACTGGTATTAACCAACCCGCATCCCTCATGGAACGCCCCGCGCGCAATGAAATCATAACCGTCATGCGGGAAAACAGCAATAATGATAGTCAACCGCCAAAACGTCAAAATAACGGCCGTCGTCGGGGACGCCAGAGAGGCAAGTGCCCAAAAATGTCATCGGTTGACCAAATCGACGCGCGGAAGTATGAGATGGCGACAAATAGTATGGTTAAAATGCATCAAAGGAATTTGGCCCAATTGCTCCAAAAAACGTTCAAAATTGAGATTCGGCTCGAGTATTCGGCGCCGGGCAGCGTTCTACAGATGCTCAACGAGGATTGCACCGATTCGATAACGATTTTAATCATTGATGAGAAGGTGAAAGTCATCGTCAATAATGCTCAGGGCCAAATGCAGTCTTTCACCACCGAAAACAAAATTCCGAAAAATACTAATACCGATATCATCCTATCAATTCGACCCGATGAGAAAAATCCAGAGCGCACAAAGTTCACCATTGGAATGCATGGCGAGACAAAGACAAAGAAAATCAAAAAAGATATTAAAACCGCTGGAATCAAAAGTGTCTATATTGGTCGAACTCCCGACAGTCTCAAGTGTTCGGATCTCGCTCATACCGGCAGTTTCACCGGTCGGTTCTATGGGGCGGCTATTAATGGCGTCGATCTGCGCAAAAAACGCTTTGAAAATGCGCCGGCAATTCTGAGCGGGGCGCGGGTACCCGGCATATTCCTTGGCAAGCGAAGTACCAATATTGATATCGATTTGGATGGTGCCCAAGTTAACACTATTTCCTTCACTTTAAGGGCATTGCACCCAACCGGAGACATTTTCAACCTGTACAACACTGGAAAAGGTAATTTAACGCATTAATTGTAAAAAATATTAATTCCATAATCAAAACGTTTTACTCATTTTCCAATTATACCTTAATTGCCTCGCGCTACCAATTTTTTTTTAGCCGCGTTACCATAGCAACGCGAAATAACAAATAACAATTTCTTCCTTTTTTTTGTTGAGATCTTGAACAGAATAATTCATTTAACATTTTGTGTTTAGATAAAGAGTTGAAGTTACAAATGCGACCGGCGAGTTTTGTTTTAACTCTCAGAATCCGTTCCAAAGTGGCGAAATTGGTACTCGACTATAAAGACTGTCAATCCAAACCACTGAAAATATCAGGTATGTCATTTTTTTTTTCTTTATAAAAATTATTTTTTCTCGTGAGAATTTAAATTTTAAAATATCTTTCAAATGCGGATATTAAAATATTTATATTTTTAGTTAATATTGGCAGCATCGAAGGAAAAGACGGATTGAAATTATCTGTAAATAAAGCACAAAAGTTTAAAGAACTGGAGACGGTAGAAAGTGTGCTGGATGGCGGACTCATTCTCGGCCCAGTCCACGGTTGTATTTCAAATCTTGAAGTAAACGGAAAAGAACCTATCCTGCGTGAAAGGGTTAACGCCAAAGGAGATCAATATTCACTGAATGGCTGTCCCAAAGTTTAATTTGATCTAAATACTTTTAAATTGTTCAATATTGTATCCTGAACCTGAAAATAAATGAAAACTGATAAGCTGATTTTGACTTATTTTTTGTTTGTGTTTTATATCTATTTTTGAAGTGACACCTAACTTATGTGTAAAAAGTTGTTTAAAAAAATGAACCCTGACACAATGCTACTCAGCTAGCCACATGAAAAATCCTCTAGTAGTTTGGATTAGACCCAATACTTGAAACGACTTTAGGATTTTTCTTATGAATAACTAAGCAGAAAAACAAAAACGCGCAGTGAATTACATTTTCCACGCTTTACAAATTGACTACAACATGTTGGCTATAATTAATTACAGTCCTTACACGTGTACACCCATAATAAGCGTCCGACAAAGGATTAGCGTCCCTCATGCGGATAATTTGGAAAAAATTTGTTTTGTACATTTACATGTACCGGTTTACATTTACTTTTACACTCTTGTATGCCGTATTCCATGCTTCGCGGTGACGCATTGGTCACGTTTTGCGTGGGTAAAATACGACGGCCAAAAGAGACTGGTCAATAGAGGCTTCTCATGGAATTCACTTCCTAACAGCCGCGCCGTTCCATAATTTTAGTCACATAAACATGTTATTTTGAGGGTAGCTAATTCACAAATGACGCTTTTTTACGCTGTTTGATACTTATACAGATTGTCACGCAAATGCGATTTTTTTTCCTCCGTTAAACCATCCGATAATGTCGTTGTATGTCGTTTACCGTGATTGGCTCTTAGTGGGTAACTAGTTCTGAGTAATATAAAAGAAGAAAAAAAATATCCAATAGGCGCGCAAGTATTCGGCGCTCTCCAGAAACGGCTGTAATTGGCCCGAGGTTCTTGAGTCCTCACGCGCGCCACACAACGGATGGGTTACCGGGGCAAACCAACAATTCGTATATAAAAATACAACTATGATAAACTATTCAAATAAAAAACTGTGACATAAATCATGAAATAAGGCATAATATTAAAGAAGTAGGAGTATTAAAAGTTGTTTTTAGTTCATTGAAAAATACGTATAACAGGTATAAAACACAAAATTGTCTCAGAACACACGAACGAAAAAACGACCAAAATTTGTCGCGAGTTCGCCACAGATAAATTATTATACAATTCATAACCGAACAGGTTTTTTGGTTTTGATAAATTGTCGGTTTAACTTCTTCTTTTCATCCTTGACCTCGCCGACGTCCGTTGCTTTGTTTCGTGATGTAGTGATTCGCGAAATTCTCGGTTTTGAGCGCGGTTTCTTCTCATTGACAGATTTTTTCGGTTTTTTCTTGGGTTTCTGAATCTTTGTTGATTCCAGTTCATCCGCCAGTAGTTTTTCGGCATTGATTTTTGCCAATTTTTCAGCTTTAGCAAAATCAGTTTCAAGTCTTTGCCATAAAACACTTTTTGTTCGCAGGTTGTCCGAGTTCCACTTTAAACTTTTTTCCAGCCAATACAAGTGTTTCTCGAGAATATTGATTTTACTCGTTACTCCAGGAACAGAAAAGAATTCTTCCCCCGGCATGATCGCCGTTAGTTGCGGAAAACTAGCGGACGGGTAGTGTGGACGAAGTTCGACCACAATTCTTTGATTGAAGGTTAACAACTCTGCTTCAACTTGTACAGTCGGTTTTGTTATCAGTTGCTGTCGGAGGTCTTTATATCGTTTCAGTTGGTCCTCGGTATCAGACGCTTCAGCCCTGTAGCAATCGGCGATTTTCTCGTATGCTCCAATTGCCGCCGGATAATCAGAAAGGTTAGTTCCAAAAAAATCATATCGTACCGGGTAATGACGTTCGTTTACAATAGGAAAAAAATCATCAATCTTCGATACTACCGGAACTTGAATGTAATTTTNCTTGGGAATTTTCCCAAAAAAGAACAACATAAAAACATAGATCTAGAATTAGTTCAAATTTAATTACATTTTTCAAAAGAGATCTTCACCAAAGAATGATCTAATTATTATTAAAAATTGCTTATATATTTTTGGACTCGCAAATTCCGACATTATGTGCATAAAAGATTACGGCACCGACTGAATTGGTCAAAAGGGGATTTGCCTGAAGGGTAATTTGTCGGCCAAAAAATAATAAAGTGGATAAAGGCAAAATGTTATAAAGGGTAATTCGTCAATAATTTTAAACAAAAATCATTTACACCAGGTGCACCGTTGTTACAACATGTTATATTAAAATTTTATCCGTTCGCCCAATTAACCTTACACTTTTTAACAAAATTTTTTCCGGCATTATCGTGTACACACTACGCCGTTATATTTCCTATTTTCTCTTATCTTACACTTTTTTCCTTTGATTTTGTAACATAACGGCGCACTTAGTCTGTCAATTTCAGCTGTTTTTATATTTGTATTTTGTTGTTGATAAATAGTAAAAGTGAGAAAAATTTGTCGACAAATTCTTCTTTCGAATTGCGCAATTAGCCATTTAGCGGGTACTTTTGGGCTAAAACTTGTTCATCAGGCACGCCTAAACGGTTCGCACTTATGCGATCGGTTGTCGCGGCATGGCGTTAAGAGGCCGTTATTATGAACGGTTGTGCATAAGGACCGGTCAGTCATGTTGTTTACAAACTGCCCGTTCGGGAAAACGGCTATAAAATAAAATCCAACAACGATCACATTAATTTTTCTGCTGTACCATAAGAAAAGCGGTTCTACTTCCACATATCATGATTTTTTTTAGCTAACACTTAAAATTATAGTAAAAACATCAAATGTGTGACAAAAATGGACATTAATGATTTTTGAGTTCAGTTTGTACGCAACATGACTAACCGGTCCTTAATAAAGATAATTATACGTATGATCATATGGTGAGTCATACATTTTATTATCATTTTAACAGGTAGCCCTATAACGGAAAT
The DNA here is from genome assembly GCA_004367875.1 of Oikopleura albicans. Classification (NCBI taxonomy): domain Eukaryota; kingdom Metazoa; phylum Chordata; class Appendicularia; order Copelata; family Oikopleuridae; genus Oikopleura; species Oikopleura albicans. Next base: position 1,015,535 of record SCLG01000018.1, read on the forward strand.
AGCCCTATAACAGATTCGGAAAAAAGTGAAAAAAATTAGCCCTATAACGAAATTTTAGCCCTATAATCGATCAGGCGTAGGCGGAATTGGCATAATTTCGGTTTCTCAAAAAGTAGCCCTATAACGAGATTTTAGCCCTATAACGAGTAGCCCTATAACGAGTCATCTGGTGTATATGCTTGTTCAATTCGGGACCATAGATTTGCTTATGGTGAGCAATTACGAACGTTCAGGGACGTGCTAAATATTCGTGTTTGGGGGTAAAGAGTTTTTTCCCCAAAAAAATATTTTTTTTTCCACAAAAAATTATTTTTTTTTCCACAAAAAATTATTTTTTTTTCCACAAAAAATTATTTTTTTTTTCCACAAAAAATTATTTTTTTTCCAAAAAACATTTTTCACCATAAGCAAATCTATGATCCCGAATTGAACGAGCATATACTTGAAAACTCCCCGACCATCCTTGTACACTTATTTATTATTTATATTGACAAAAAATGGATGTTTCGTCCAAAAATGACCAAAAATGTCAAAAAAATGGCCAAAATTGTCCGAAAAATGTCCAAAAAATGGACGTTTGGGGGACGGACGTTTCGGGTACATTGACTCAAATTAAAAAAAACCTGGACGTTTCGGGTACAATTGGACGTTTCGGGGACGAGGACTGTAACCGGCCAACGTGAAGGATTGATTGTAACGTCCTGATTTTGAAACGCGAAAAAAAAAATTTAGCGGAAGTGCGTTTTTCTTCTTTTTTCCTTTCTTCACTGGGCGGAAGGAACAGTTTTGGAAAAATATGTCAGAGTAAAGCTATTAATTGCAAATAACCTATTTATGGGGGTTTCCTGGGTTCAATCAATGACCAATTACTCTTGTAAATTGTATTTTTTTTTGGCTGTCAGACTTTGTAATCGATTATTCTGCGTTGGTTTTCAGTGTTACTTGATTTAATAAAACCAAACGACCTACAAATAGTGTTTTTACACGGGGCCGGACAAACGTCCGGGGTCGTGTTTTTGGGTTCAGATTTAAATATCTTCTGGAATTCTTAAATTACTCTTGATAACTCAGCTGATACGACGCGCTCGCCTGATTGATATTCGACTTTTCTTGATTATTTAAAAGTTTGAAAGCCTAGAAAAAATGCCGGAAGTTTCAAATACCAGAAGTTAATATTTTTAATTGATGTTACTCAATTAACTTCAAAACATCAAGTATCCGCTTTGAAACTCTCTCGGGCAGCGCTATGTGGTTATTATCAAGTTTTTTTATATACTATATAAAGAACAATTTTTATTCAATCAGTATCAAAAAATACAAAACCGTAAAACATTGGAATATGTTTAGAATCGAAAATTACATTCAAGTTCCGGTAGTATCGAAGATTGATGATTTTTTTCCTATTGTAAACGAACGTCATTACCCGGTACGATATGATTTTTTTGGAACTAACCTTTCTGATTATCCGGCGGCAATTGGAGCATACGAGAAAATCGCCGATTGCTACAGGGCTGAAGCGTCTGATACCGAGGACCAACTGAAACGATATAAAGACCTCCGACAGCAACTGATAACAAAACCGACTGTACAAGTTGAAGCAGAGTTGTTAACCTTCAATCAAAGAATTGTGGTCGAACTTCGTCCACACTACCCGTCCGCTAGTTTTCCGCAACTAACGGCGATCATGCCGGGGGAAGAATTCTTTTCTGTTCCTGGAGTAACGAGTAAAATCAATATTCTCGAGAAACACTTGTATTGGCTGGAAAAAAGTTTAAAGTGGAACTCGGACAACCTGCGAACAAAAAGTGTTTTATGGCAAAGACTTGAAACTGATTTTGCTAAAGCTGAAAAATTGGCAAAAATCAATGCCGAAAAACTACTGGCGGATGAACTGGAATCAACAAAGATTCAGAAACCCAAGAAAAAACCGAAAAAATCTGTCAATGAGAAGAAACCGCGCTCAAAACCGAGAATTTCGCGAATCACTACATCACGAAACAAAGCAACGGACGTCGGCGAGGTCAAGGATGAAAAGAAGAAGTTAAACCGACAATTTATCAAAACCAAAAAACCTGTTCGGTTATGAATTGTATAATAATTTATCTGTGGCGAACTCGCGACAAATTTTGGTCGTTTTTTCGTTCGTGTGTTCTGAGACAATTTTGTGTTTTATACCTGTTATACGTATTTTTCAATGAACTAAAAACAACTTTTAATACTCCTACTTCTTTAATATTATGCCTTATTTCATGATTTATGTCACAGTTTTTTATTTGAATAGTTTATCATAGTTGTATTTTTATATACGAATTGTTGGTTTGCCCCGGTAACCCATCCGTTGTGTGGCGCGCGTGAGGACTCAAGAACCTCGGGCCAATTACAGCCGTTTCTGGAGNTTACGAATCGAAAATTACATTCAAGTTCCGGTAGTATCGAAGATTGATGATTTTTTTCCTATTGTAAACGAACGTCATTACCCGGTACGATATGATTTTTTTGGAACTAACCTTTCTGATTATCCGGCGGCAATTGGAGCATACGAGAAAATCGCCGATTGCTACAGGGCTGAAGCGTCTGATACCGAGGACCAACTGAAACGATATAAAGACCTCCGACAGCAACTGATAACAAAACCGACTGTACAAGTTGAAGCAGAGTTGTTAACCTTCAATCAAAGAATTGTGGTCGAACTTCGTCCACACTACCCGTCCGCTAGTTTTCCGCAACTAACGGCGATCATGCCGGGGGAAGAATTCTTTTCTGTTCCTGGAGTAACGAGTAAAATCAATATTCTCGAGAAACACTTGTATTGGCTGGAAAAAAGTTTAAAGTGGAACTCGGACAACCTGCGAACAAAAAGTGTTTTATGGCAAAGACTTGAAACTGATTTTGCTAAAGCTGAAAAATTGGCAAAAATCAATGCCGAAAAACTACTGGCGGATGAACTGGAATCAACAAAGATTCAGAAACCCAAGAAAAAACCGAAAAAATCTGTCAATGAGAAGAAACCGCGCTCAAAACCGAGAATTTCGCGAATCACTACATCACGAAACAAAGCAACGGACGTCGGCGAGGTCAAGGACGAAAAGAAGAAGTTAAACCGACAATTTATCAAAACCAAAAAACCTGTTCGGTTATGAATTGTATTATCTGTGGCGAACTCGCGACAAATTTTGGTCGTTTTTTCGTTCGTGCGTTCTGAGACAATTTTGTGTTTTATACCTGTTATACGTATTTTTCAATAAACTAAAAACAACTTTTAATACTCCTACTTCTTTAATAATATTATGCCTTATTTCATGATTTATGTCACAATTTTATATTTGAATAGTTTATTTTGTCGCTTATTTTACATAAAATTTACATAAAACAACTTTTAATACTCCTACTTCATGTTAAATACAGTATGTAAGACCAATAGCCATAATGGAGTCCATAATTAATGTAGTACTTGTGCCGTATAACTCGAAAAAAAGAACAAAATTTCAGTCTCGCGTCTACAGGGCGATAACGGCGCAGGTGGTATATAGACAATAAGTAATGTAGAGTATAAGTATCAAACATGATGGAAAAAAAACGTCATTTGTAGAATTAGCAACCCCAAAAATAAAGGAGTGGGGTACCAGAGGTCGGCAGATTTTGTACCCTTGTACCGGACAAGGGTAAACACGGAAAACTTTCAATGGTAGGGTATGGAAGGGTACACTCTTATTTTTCACTCGGTAACCCGCGATTTTATCCATTATCCGCGGGTAATTACTCGGGTAATTGTCATAGCTGGGGCAATTATCATTGAGAAGTAATTAAAGAAAAAACATTTTGTGTTCAAGTTTCGTTTCTGTGGGGTACCAAAAACCTATTTATGAGTACTTTCACGACCACACCATTTGGTCGCGAATTGTTGTTCAATATATTGTTTCGCGCCCACTGTTTTTAAGTAGAGAAAAAATGTTCGCGAATTGTTGTTCAAAAAACTGTTTCGCGACCACATGGTCGCGAAATGGTGTTTTAAACAAGGTTGCGCGACCATTTTTTCAAATGGTGTGGTCGCGAAAGTACTCATAAATGGGTGTTTTTCACCAAAATACCCTTTACCAAAATAACTTCATAAAATATCATCCGTTATGGCCCATATAAGTTATGGGGTAATCACGTTTTTGACGGGAAAAGCGTAAAAATACATGATTTCAAAGATTTTTTCCCACAAAATTGACTTGACCTTAGTGCAAAGAAAAAATGACAGGGGTCTGGTTATAATATCACAAGGTGTGACCGTTATAAGGTCAAGTCATATTTTTGCACTAAGGTCATTTTTCCTTGTCAAGTCAATTTTGTTGGAAACAATCTTTGAAATCATGTATTTTTACGCTTTTTCCGTCAAAAACGTGATTACCCCATAACTTATGGGCCATAACTTATATGGGCCATAACGGATGATATTTTATGAAGTTATTTTGGTGAAGGGTATTTTGGTGAGTAGTTTCGCGACCACACCATTTGGTCGCGAAACCTCACCCAAAACACCATTTCTTGAGGTCGCGAAACAGTATTATGAACAACAATTCGGGACCAAATGGTGTGGTCGCGAAAGTACTCATAAATAGGTTTTTTTTCGCGACCACAAATGGTCGCAAAAGTACCCCACTCCTTTATTTTTGGGGTTGCTAATTCCACAAATGACGCTTTTTATCCATCATGTTTGATACTTATACAAGTTATAGACATGTGTGTATTAAAATGGCGTGTATTTAATTGTAAAACATAAAATTTTAATTTTCAAATATTTTATGTAAAATAAGCGACAAAATAAACAATTCAAATATAAAATTATGACATATATAAGCTTATATGCCTTATATAAGGCATATAATTTAAGAATTGAGTGCATTAAAAGTTGTTTTTAGTTTATTGAAAAATACGTACAATCTATCTGCAAGCGACTTTAGCCTAAAGTCTTTAGGAGCCTCCATCACATAGACCAAATATAAGCTAATGACTTATTAAGTCATTTGATATTTTAAATGCTTATTTATGCCTGCTCAAATTTCGAATACGGATAATACAGTCCTTACTCCCATTTGGGACGATTTTTGGGAACGTCACAAAATGACTACTGTACAGGGAATGACAAGTCAAGGATACTATTATCCACAATTTATGGTCCATAACACAAAATTAGGGAATTAAGGACCGTACTATATTTGGAAGATGTCAAATGTTATTGCATTTATTTTTTTATTGAACAGGTTCTATAAGGAAATGTTTATGAGATAAAGTCAGTACAAATATACAATTGAAGACATAGTCAAAAAGGCGCTTTGAAATTATGACGTGCAATTACCGGTATAAATGCAGAAAACCCGAAGTTATTTTCGCAAGTTGTTAAGTCTTGCCTCCAAATCTGCATCCAGGTCTCCCGAAGCTCCTTCCGCTACCGGCTAAAACATTTATTAGCAATAAATCAAACACTCAACATTCAAACGCGGGATTCCGAAATTTTACGCTCAAGCATCGCAAGGCGTTTTACTGAAACAAACATGAAAATCGAGGAGGAAAAAAATCACACGTACTTCAGGAAATAATTAAAAATGTAACCATGCAGTAGAGTGTTTCATATGTATCAGTTTCTTTTTTCCTAAAATGGTTCAAAATGGATTTCCTTTTTGGTCTTATTTGGCCGCCAAAGTTAGGTCTTAAACAAAAACGTAAAAAGACATGATTTAAAAAAAATTTCCCCAAAAAGCATGATACTCAAAAAACTGACTTGATCTTAGTGCCTTGAAAAACTGACTTGACCTTAGTGCAACAAGACTGACTTGACCTTATAACGACACAAATATGGTGTAATACATAGACTATGTCACTTATGTATAACTACTGGTACCAGCTAAAATGACGTTTTAACCCATGATTCATGGGCCATGAATAAAATTATCTCCAAAGTACCTGTTGAGCAGCGGCGGCTGGTGCGGCTTGCGGATCAGTGCCCATTGCTGGTATATTATTGAGTTCTCCGACGTTTTCGAGGCCTAGTTCGGCTAAGACTTTTGAGACAACAGCCTCGGATTCCTCCTCGTCGTCTTCGTCTCCCATGGCGTCGTCGATCGCATCATNATGGTTCAAAATGGATTTCCTTTTTGGTCTTATTTGGCCGCCAAAGTTAGGTCTTAAACAAAAACGTAAAAAGACATGATTTTAAAAAATTTTCCCCAAAAAAGCATGATACTCAAAAAACTGACTTGATCTTAGTGCCTTGAAAAACTGACTTGACCTTAGTGCAACAAAACTGACTTGACCTTATAACGACACAAATATGGTGTAATACATAGACTATGTCACTTATGTATAACTATAGTTATACCAGCTAAAATGACGTTTTAACCCATGAATAAAATTATCTCCAAAGTACCTGTTGAGCAGCGGCGGCTGGTGCGGCTTGCGGATCAGTGCCCATTGCTGGTATATTATTGAGTTCTCCGACGTTTTCGAGGCCTAGTTCGGCTAAGACTTTTGAGACAACAGCCTCGGATTCCTCCTCGTCGTCTTCGTCTCCCATGGCGTCGTCGATCGCATCATTCATCATCTCCTCCTTCATGTTCATAACTTCGGACTGTTTCTCGAATTCTTGCATGATTTTTTGAATTTGCGGTAATTTCATGTTTTTATTCATTCGGCCCATTGCTTTCGTCACGCCCTTCATTGCTTCGGCCATCGCGTGTTGCGATTTAATAGTCGAGATTTTTAATGATACACCCTTAAAATAAAATAAATGAATATAAGTTGAAATTAATAACATCTAACCTACAGTGTGTTGTAGCTAGTTGGTCAGGTCAACAAATAACGCGATTCAGTCGATTAGAGGGCGCCAAGTGAGCAGAGAAAGAATATACTTGACGCCCTCTACTGGACTGAACCGTGTTATTAACCTGCCCCACTACTTAACATAAAAAGTAGTCTTAAAGGGAATTATTATAAACCATCTTGATCTTATAACCTTATTTTCGCCCGAAAAAAAAAACAAATAAAAAGACATGATATATGTTGAAACAACAGACCTGACCTTATAGCTGGCAAAATGGCGGACCTTGTAACCAATAACGCCTGCTCAAATTGTAATTTACAACTCTTGTAGAAAAATACATTTAGGCTCCTTTAAAATATTTTTTACCCACCTGTATATTTGCCCGCATGAGCATAAACTTTTTGCAGGTATTGCGGGTTCTAACGAGATCTTTGGCCATTATGTTAACAGTGGCCATTTCATTTTTCTTCGCCATCATTTTAATGTCGGCGATAATTTTCTTTTCCTGTTTCTCCATATTTGCGCGTTCCCGGTCAAGATCCCGCATCGCGCGCGTTAATAAACGTTGATTTTCTCTCAGCATTTGGGCCGGCGTTTTCTTCTTGCCAAAAAGCCACTCCATTTTTCTATATTTCTAAATGTTTTTTTCTGTGAAACTTATTGTTAAGACTTGGATATTTTTGATAGTTGGGCTGGACCAATTGCGGGCTTTTGTAGGTGGTGAATCTTACTACATTACTCACGATTTACGTCACTCAATCTCAAACACCATGATTCATAAACTACAAGTATTCGTAAAATTAAAGTTAATTATTTGTAAAGCAAAATTAAACACGAACTAGACTTTTTGGGCACCGTTTTCGCAAGATTTGAGCATTACAAAGCGAAAATAATACTTGCGTCAAGTTTCCTGTAATTACTGTTATGTTCCAAAAACACGATTGTCTAGTAATCAGGTGAAACTAATGGACAAGTAAACTTTTTCGAGAAAATACTGTAACCTAAAGTTAGGTACAGTTGTAGTTTACGGTAACTGCTATTGCGCATGACGTGCTCAAAAATTTTGAGTACAGGCGGGTTGGTTATACAGTCAAGGTATAAAAACTGACTTGACCTTATAACCAACCTGAATTTTTTTCCACAATAAGACCTTAGTGCTGAGAAAAAGTTCAACAAGACATGATTTTATAGAAAAGGTGTTAAAACATAAATTCTATAGAAAAAAAATGTGCCAGCGGGGGTTTTAATCCAAAACAAAACGTAAAAAGACATGATTAAAAAAAATCCCAAAAAGCATGCTAATCAAAAAAATTGACTCGACCTTAGTGCAAAAAACTGGCTTGACCTTATAACAGCACAAACGGCTGACCATAACTAACCCCCCTGTAGGAAATTTATCAAATTGAAAACTTGAGATATTTTTGTGTAATTCGGGTATTTTCATCACAACAATTTTTAAGTGTCATCTACCTTTTACGCAGTAAATAAAGGGTGGGATTGAAATTCACGAACAACCAATATTCTTGATAAAAAACCGACCATTTTATTTCCTAACATTCGACTGCAGAACGGGTGACGATCTTCCAGAAAAAAAAAATACTCGGGAATTATTATTTATTGTATCCGACGTTCTGTACAAACGCATTTTCCTTGTAAACTGAAGCTTGTATTTTCCCCAAGTAGATGACACTTTTAAGAGTAACAGATACTGCAGACTCAAGTCTAGGAGTTAAAGTTTATTGAAACGTTAAACAGTTCAATGAGTCGAAGGAAACACAGAGTCGTACATGAAAAAAAAGTAGTTGGTAAGCTGGATTTCAATAAATAAATGTTGCTAGGGTGTGAAATCCACGCTTAATTGGAGCGTAATTTAGTAAGAGCGGTAAAATTGAAAAATCTATATTTCGTTGTCTTTCTAGATATCTTTCACTTTTGTTCACCCAGGAACTTGATCAGATTCTTTCTGTCACCTTTCTTCTTCAGACCGGCGAAAACCATCTTTGTTCCTAAACGAAGCTTGTTATAATAAAGTTTAAAAAGGTGATTCCAAAATCGACCAATTTTATAATAAAACAAATAATAATAGAGAATTAACATTATTAATTATTATAATACTTTTTCTTGGATATATTTGATCACTTGGAAGCTTTACTGATAGAAGTTTTGAATTTTGAGACCGAGTCAGATATTTTCAACTTTTATGAAGTATTTTTTTAATTAGTGATTTTGTGGTTATAAGGGAGTACACGTATCTAGCGCGCATTAATAAAAAAAAGCGCGTGAGATACGTTCTGGACGGAAAATTTCGCGCGCATTTTATGTTTGTGCGCAAGATTAATCGTTCCTAACGTATTTCGTGCGCATTTATACGTGTCCACCGTTATAAGGCCAGTTTATAATTACTGCCAAAAAGATTTGTTTAGATTTTATTAAAAAACTTTAGTAAAACAGAAGCCCCCATTTGGGCCTTGGAGAAAGTCACAAATGATATTCACGAGTTAGAGTCCCGCTACCAACAATTTTTATGAGTTAGTTTTGATGATATAATAAAAGGCAATAATAAATACATACCAGGAATAAACTTCTTGGGATCTTGAAGGTACGTATCGAGCGATTTTGCGTCCCAGACAACACCGGAGTCTAAGATAAACAATGTTTAAAAATGTTTTATGAGAATTTTTTAGGCCGTAAACTATTATATGTCTGAATAAAGCATTATGGTTTGTCGCAAGACAAAATAAACGCGTGATTAAGTGAATATGTCGCCAATTAAATATCAAATTTTAATTGGAATACCGTCTGTATGAGATTTTCTGGTAAATTATATTTTGAATATTCAGAATGGGATTTGTTATACGCTACTTGTACCCAATTGTTATTAACCCTACAC
>SCLG01000018.1:1025558-1039849 GCA_004367875.1 Oikopleura albicans
GGGCCAGAGATTCCGAATCTGAACTTACTTTCACAAACCGACCGATCATTGTCCGGTAAATACCGGTTTTTTGGTATAAATTACTCAAAATTACCGGTTTTGACCGATTTTAGACTAAATCGGGGCCAGAGATTCCGAATCTGAACTTACTTTCACAAACCAACCAATCATTGTCCGGTGAATGCCGGTTTTTTCGTATAAATTACTCAAAAATACCGTTTTTGACCGATTTTAGACTTTTTCGGGCTCCAGGATTCCAAATATGAACTAAGTTTTGAAAAATTACCCAAAAATATTAGTTTTTTTTATTAGACAGTACTTTTGTTATTTAGAAGTACTCGAAGTTACAAATTTCAATGTGTTTTTATTGTGATGTCAGTAGAAGCGGATCGTTTTAATAAGTTTATGTGATTTTCAGTATAATAGTTTTTTAGAATTTATGGAAATCATGGTCATAAACCTATTATTGTAAATATTAAGTTGCTGAAAAAACATTTTTCGAAAAGCTTCCGATTCACGGTCATTAGGCATACTGTCCCCTAGCTGTTTTGAAACTTCTTGGTGAACCGATTCAAATGCGGAACAAGACAAAAGACCCTGACCGTAACGCTTAGTACGGTCTACCCGAACCAGTCTATCTCCCATATGCCATATATTATGCATACTGACCGTGCATCGAATTTGATATTTAATAAAGGACTCTCTTAAGTTATAAATGAGATTAGCTAAATCAAATTCGAAGATCCGTAACGGATCTTCCGTGCTTACCCTGATATTATGATCAGGCGCATGAAATTCGTTAAGAATTTCGACAAGATTTTCTTTGTGAAGCATATAGTAAGCATATCTATTTGAATCTAACTCATTCAAAACAAAATCGTCTTTCTTATATGCTAGACAACTTCTAACAAATCGTACAAAAAGTTTTGAAATCATACACAAATAATGAAATTTTTCGCCAAATATTTGAGCTGTGTCATCCGACTCCAGGTTTTTTGTCAGTAAATCCAAAGCAACCATTATTGAATTACCAGTCAAATTCTTCTTTTGGGTTTTCTGTGCATCATAGTACTAAAATAATTATTAAATGATATGCAGTCCTTGTTAAAGAACAAATTGTAATGTTTTAGGGTCATGACGTCATTTCTTGACCTTTTGAGCCTTTTTTGACCGTTAAAAGTAGTTTTTTTTATTATTTAGAATAACTTCTTACTTTTCGGTTAGCTTTTTTTTCTATATCTTCCATTATTTCTTTGATCTGATTCGTGTAATCATGTTCTTCTCCACAATTACCTTCGGCGTGGCAGCAATTATTTGTGATTGACCAAATCTCGTTAACAATAAAATTACCGCCATTTAGCAATATATGTAAACTGTCGAGAACTAAAACTTCCTGTATTTCTGTTAGAGGCTAGGAGAATATTTGACTTTGTTAGGTACACTAACCCGTTATGTTAACACAATCAAACCTCAAAAACTGGTAAAATAATGGAATTATTTTAAGATTTCAATTAGCCCAGACTTCATGCCCTTTTAGTATCGACATTGGATGCCTTATAGAACCCCAATGTTCTAAAGCAGCATTGTTTTCCTCTATAGCACCCCTACTGTGGCGTAATAACGACATATATGTTCGTCTTGTTCTACCCAGTTTTACTGGAACGTGTCGTTTCCGTGAACCGGCAATAGTTTCCCCCTCTGATTATGATTCTAAAAATTAATTTGAATTTTTAATTTGTTCCAATTTTTACTTAAAAATGCTTAGACAAAATTTTTAGAACCCATTACAACGTGACAAAAAGTACACGGAAACCGACTCGCAGACCCTGCATGTCCACTTAGCAATGCCATAACTTTTTGGTCACTTAGTGCGTTTATATTATCGATTTTTTTTTGTATTTTCACAAAAGAACATAAAAAATGTAAAATATATCAAAAGTAATTTAAACAATATTAAAACGCTAACCCGTGAAAAGTAACAGTTACTTTTCCCTCGTCATAAAGCTCGGGCAAATTATCTATAGCTTCTTCCAAATTTATTAATTGGAATAATGTCTCAATATTAGATATATGTTCGCCACTATAAACCGCTCCAATGATAATTGGATGTGTGATTTCTTTTGAATCTTCAGAAGCCATTTGCAACATTAGTTTTAAAATGTTTTGACCACTGAATGGAATTTGCTAATTGAGTATACAGTCCTTACTCTCATTACGGGCGCTCCCATTACGGCCGCTTTTTTCGAGTACCGAAAACGGCCGTAATGAGAGTAAGGACTGTATCGTCAAAAATTAGCAAACCCTGCCCATCAAGTCCAATTTTAATCAAAACTTTTTCTGGATTAAACTTTTCAACGAACTGTTGAATAATTTTCAGCAAGAGTCCATTGAGATTACTGACATAGTACATCCATGTCATTTGACTGTGTAAATTATCTTTTGGGCCTGATAAGACTCGAACTAGTTTACAATCAAAAAACTTTCCTACATCTGATATTGCCTCGCGATATTTTTCAATAAGATAAGGCGAAATTTTTGCAAGTCTCATTTTTCGTAGATAATAAAGAAATTGTTTCCATTTGGTTACGCTAAGATTTAATTGGAACATGTTATCTATAGCTTCTTTGTCAATTGTATTGACATCACTAACAACAAATGTGTTTTCATTAGGAATTTGTGCTAAATTCAAATATTTTTTATTCCTAGTTGTTAATTTTATTGTTTTAACTGGGCGATTTCTACCGATTTTCAAACTTGTTTTCGAATTTTTGAACTGAGAGTCTAGAAACCAACAGACAAAAAACATTGTCTCATCTTCGTTTATATCACGCATTAAATTAATCAAATTATTATACCGCTTATGATAATTGTAACCGCTTATGGTTTTTGTACAACTCGCATTATTATGACCAGAATTATTTACAAATTGTCCAAAACAATTTTTGCATATTATCAAATTGAGTTGTCCTTGAATTTCGGCCTTATTTTCACTTATTACAACTCCGTCATCATCCAAAAAGCTTTCCGTTAATGCTATTTTTGTGCTTGGGCAATTATATTTGTGTTTTTTTTATGAATGTCGAAATTTTCAACACTTTTCTGAGTCTGATTATAGCGAAATCAAAGAAATTTTGACATACAATTTTAAACCAACACTTTCTTAACGGAATTATTGTAACACTGATTGGTAAATAGAAAAATGTCTTACACAATGTACATCGAAAATAACTTCCAAAGCACTAACTATATTTGTTTGTTTCAAAGCGACGTCCATTTGGCATATCCGACAATTGTTTTTACGCGCCATGGAATGATTTTTGTGCAAAAGTTTTGTTGTTTCTTCGAGTTTATCTTGAAAATATGCTGATGATTCCCATAGACTCATTTTCACCTCAACCCCATTGTCAAGGACATTGAAAGTTCCTCGGGACTCAGATTTAAACTTGGAATTTTTTCCAAAATCGTCATATGACCTGTATTTCTGTTCTGAGTTTCATATAAGATAGATTTTACGGGTTATAAAATTTAATAGTATGGTCTTACAGGAGTCGGTAAATAAGGGTCTTATTTAATGAAAACATTTGTAAAAAACATATGCCACAAACATGTTATTTTATGATTTGAGCATTTATCTCACCAAAAATTTAGTACCTTTTATACAATGTTTAAATAAAATAAGGATTACTATGAAACGTTTCTTTGTTTCTGTCGGTTTAAAACCTAAGGCCGTCTTTCTTTTTAAAGCATGGTTAAAACAAGTGACGCACACTCGTTCCGAAGATATCCGTTGTAATTTCTTACTAGTTCGGAATATTTGATCATTTTGTAGTTTGAAAAAAATAAGTAAAAAGTCATTTCCAGGTTTTGAAAATATGCCATCGTCTGATGTTACTTTTTCCAAACAAACTCGGCATCGTGATAATACAACTCGATTGTGATGGTTAAGATCAAGTTGTGTAACGTTTTCGGAATTTGTTCTTACGGGAGACTCATCAGTTGATCGATCTGCACCACCACGAGACTGCGCTGCCCTACCAACAGATGTGGACTGTCGAGTTGGTGTTGTTTCGCTGTCCCCGCTTATAAAGGGATAATATTTGTTGTATAGGCTATTAAAAAGTATTTATGATTTATTCAAATTGGCCAAAAAGGGTCGCGTGACCGTATAGATTGTACTAATTAACTTTGTTATACACTTGTTATTAATCCCTCCTATTGTTTTCCAATCGTGTTTTTTTTACCATAAAGAAAATCCAAATAACGGTTATTAAAACCACAATAATTGAAATGATAATTGAAACAATTTCTTTAGTGTTATTAGCCGGTTCGGCTTGCACCATGGGAAATCCCGAAAAGTCACTTTGCTGAGCTCTAGATTGTCTGGTTCGTGAAACTGATATCGACAATTCATCATTCATTATAATGTTTATTTCAATCTTAAGATATTATAAATTGAGCGATAATTTTATGAGACGGAAAAACACTTTGAACAAACAACACAATTCAAATGCATATTTTTATTGGAAAGAGGGAGTAATATTTAAAAAGCATAAATAGGGCGTAGCCTGATTTGGTCGAATGCAGAAAAGGTCGAAACCTTGAAAAGGTCAAACCAGAAATATCAAAATGGCATAAAAGGGTGAAAATCTAAATTAGTCGAAACCTGAAAAGACAGAAAACCCGAAAAGTCAAAAACTGAACACTTTAAATTCGAATTTTTCAGGTTTCGCGCTTTTACGTAATTTCGACTTTTTCTTTTTTGACCTTTTCAGGGTTTTGACGTTTTATGAATTCGACCAAATCAGGTTGCGCCATACAAAGTGCTTAATCCCAATATCTTATAATGTACATAATAAACCTGTAAATAAATATTCCGCCTACAAACAAAGCGATATAAAGCCCATAAGTCACGAGAAAGTCAAAAATCGTGTAAACTAAATTAAGGCCATCAAAAAATGACATAACATTGTCACCTAGGTTGTCAAATGTACCGAAGAACGCGTTATCGGTCCAACTATTCGCCTGTTCAACCACTGATGAAAGTGTTTGGTTACTAAAAGACGAATAAGTGGATAAAAAATTGTATAAAAACCGACCAGACCTAGCTTCTAAATCTAAATGTTTGGGAATAAGATCAGTTACTACATTTAATAAAATTTTTTTCTTTTGTAAGTCTATTGCTGGCACTTCATGTTCTTCGCTACCACACAGAATTGTAAGCGGTTCTTCTGTTCGTACAATAGCGAGTGAGCGTGTCCCTTGTTCCATATGTTGTATCTGTTTCGATGACTGTTGCAAAAGTTTTATTGGTTCATCCCATGATGAAATCGACGCCACGTACGAGTCGATGGCGACATGACAACTTAATAAAGTTTTTTTGTAATTGTAGCCCTATAGCCCTATAGCTCGAAGAGCCCTCAAAAGCCCAAAAAGCCAGAAGAACACGAAGAGCCCTCAAGAGCCCGAAGAGCCCTCAAGAGCCCGAAGAGCTCGAAGAGCCCGAAGAGCCCGAAAGAGCCCGAAGAGCTCGAAGAGCCCGAAGAGGCCCACGTGGAAAGTTTGAACTTGAATGAGAGTCGAAAAACCTCTCGCCCACCTAGTACATTACGGTTCCCGTGGACGCCAAGAGCCCAAATGATCCCAATAAATCGAAAAGTTTTAACCCACGTGGGGATATATATATATATATTTCGAAGAGCGACAAAGCCTTGAAACCCGAAAATACTTACTTTTTTGACGTTGTTGATTTGGCAATATCGCAGTGTTTTGCACACAGACCTTTGTGTATAAGATATGGGTTGTACGAACAAATTGTGACACCATAATGTTCAGAGCATTCGGATTTATCAATATTGATCACCTCATTTAAAGTTTGAACCTTTTCTGCTTCTAAATCTCCATATAATAGTTGTAAATTATTGTTTGTATGTTCGTTCTTCACCGTTAACACAGCAGATCCAATTGATTTAAAAACCGGGCCTCGGATCGAAAGCCACGAAATTTCTGTAGCTGATGTATACGTTCCACTTTGCAGCACTTGAAGACGGACCAGTTTGACTTTCGGTTCCAACCTTGGAATTTTTATGACGAAATTGAGTATTATGTTTGGAATATATACGGGAAGACCACTTTCTTCTTTGTGCATACTGGTAGATGTTCCCGTGTATTCTGCAATATAAAAACCAGAGCCACTTGTCGCCAAGTAGGCACAGAATTCTTCGTGAGATGGATTTATTTTGACGCAACCATTTTGAACAATGCGTTTAATTCTTGGATCGTGTGGGATAAATCCATTATAAATTTGCGTTCGTGAATTTGTCACCGTATCTTCGAAGGAATTGAGCGTATTTTTAACGCCCGCCATAATTTCGTGCATCTCTTGATTCCTGCCTGCAATAATTCGTTCTTTTTCATTGAATGACACCAAATCACTGAAGGCCTCGGAAATCTAAAACATACTATAAAAGTAAGACACTCGTTGAGAATTTCTGTCAAAAATGTTCAAACTAAGCTGTTATACAGTCAAGGCTCTCTAGATGTGCATTTTTGATTTCCAAAAACGTGCACATCTAGCGTCCCCTGACTGTATGCAATAAATTATAATTTGACACTATAAATTTGACATTTAAAACCCACATTCAACGATGTACAGGGTGCGTTTTAAAGGTTTTTTAGAGAAAAAGGATTTTTATACAACACTAACAACTTACCTTCTCATTTATTTGATCCTGAAGTTTTGCTAAATCCCGAATGCCGTTATCTTTCGGAGTAAATAGGAATGGATAGTGTCCAAAACCTCGGAAGGGCGTTTGAACAACCGGATATGGATAATCATATGCTCCGCTTCTTTTCGTTCTATCATTTACATTTTCGTCCCCAACAACGCGTTTTATAACGCGATTAGCCAGCAGAATCGTTTGCAAAGTAGCGAAATCTTTAAAACTTTTGCAGAATAAACTGCACGTGTCGCCAAAGAAGGTAGGCAGCCGTTTCATGTACTGTCCAAACTAAAAAAACTTACTATGAATAAACGATTTTTAAGTTTTACATGGGATGAGTTTTACATCTATTTTCAAAGTTTTACAGTACGTGCGCTGTTATCTTATAGGCGCTATCCGAAATGGCCGAACGTACTGTACATTTTTGAAGCAACAACTAAACTTAAAATCTTTTTTTAATACTTACAGTTCCTCGAAACTGGTGATAATCCGCATGCAATTCGACTTTGACGTCATCGATTCTCAAATTTATATCAGTGTGATAAAGTTTCCCCTTGACTACTTCTTTGATAACATCCATCAGTGATTTACGTTTTTTTTCATAGTCTTTGTCCGCTATTGGATGGTCTAACAAAGACCATGTTTGTTTCAAGAAATCTCGTTCGGTGTATGAATTGTCAACTTTTTTCAGGGCAGCTTGAAGACGAGTTGGAGAGTTCAGCACGAGTGCTAAATGTAGCATCATCGTGTTTGCTAACTTTGCCGTTACGTGAGTATCTCCAATCACGTCATATTTGCCACTTTCGATTGCTGCACCATTTTCACGAAATTGAGTTTTCGTTATATCCGGCCATAGAGATTCGTGTAATTCGAAATTGACTTCTTGGAGATTTCCGTGATGTGCAAAGTAATTGTGTATTAAGATCGGGTTTTCATTCAGATATTTCAAAGCAACTTCATTGCAGGATTCCCTGGTAGGTGTGTCTAGTTCAGTTGTATCATTCAATTGATTTAGCAGATCTTGAAGTCCTTCTGTGACGGTATTGATGATTCTAAAAAGATTTTTAAATATGACTCTTGAATATTAATCATAATTATGTATACGCATTGTCACGCAAATACGAATTACAGTCCTTCCTCTTTTTTCGGACGCTTCATTTTTCGGACGATTACTCCTTTTTCGGACGCTTTTTTATATTATATAAATAAACCGATATTTTTGTCGAAGGGAATAGTTACACAAATGGGGCAATTCTAATAGAAAAATGATCCTTTTTGTGACGATGATTCTTTTTCGGACGCTATTTTCGAGAACCAAAAACGTCTGAAAAGGGAGTAAGGACCGTATTTTTCTTCTAAGGGAACCTATCCGGCGAAGGGCACGTATGAGTCTTCAGGCTAGGAAAGCAGCGCGTGTCTCACAGTTCAGATGTAAACTTGGGTTCGAGAAGAAAAAAAGACCGAGAATTTTTATCCCTCTCCCCCTAAAGAAATTTCCGGTAGTCAAATTTGATAAAAATACGTACTGAAATAAGCTGGTGTGATCATTCATTTTGATATAGGCATTTTCTTCGGCGCCAGTCTCCATTTGATATCGGGTTTTTCGACTGGTAAGTAACAGCCCAAACCGTCGATACTCACCTTGAGAGTCCACTGCCGAGTAATATTGATGTGTGTCATTGCTCGAAACAACGTCAGTTGATCGCCTTGTTCTCTTTAGTAGGGGTCGAAGTAAAAATTAGAAAAAATCTCTATGTACGCTATTTTGTTTTTGAAAAAAAAAATCGTTTTAGCCAAAAACTACCAAACCTACCCTTACTGGAGGCTTTTCCTCTCGGGGAAAAAACGACAATTTCCAATTTTGAAATACCACCGTTTTCGCGTTTTTTTACATTTTACCACAATGTTTTCGATCCCCGGTCTTGTGGATTATAGGTTGCCCAAAAAAATCAAACGTTGGCGAATACAGCAACAGGGTCTGAATGACTCCGTTTGTCATCATGAAAATGAGACAAAATATCAATAAGATATCTTTAAAACTCATGTTTTTAAGTTAACTAAGTAACTAACTTGAAAGAACTTGCTTATATTGGACTTCCCGACGTGTGATAAAGCCATATATGGTTAGGTCATATCTAAAGTGTGATATTTAAAGTGTGATATTTAAAGTGTGATATTTAAAGCGTATGATATTAAAAGCGTTTGATATCTAAAGCGTGATATTTAAGTGTCAAGACGCTTTTTTACTTCCTGAAGGTGCATTTGAAGGTCTTCAAATCAAAAAAAAACTACCTAGCTAATGATGATAATCCAATGAGGTTAAATAATAAAAAAAACCGAATTACAGTTCTCGTCCACGAAACGCCCAATTGTATCCGAAACTTCCATTTTTTTGTATTTAATCAATGTACCCGACTTTCGGTCCCTAAACGTCCAATTTTTGGACGCTTTTGGGACATTTATGGACAAAACGTTCATTTTTTGTCAAAATTTTTATAATGGCTGTTTTACTTGGGACTTTACTGATATCGAAGGCAATTTAAAACACTTAAATAGCAAAAATCGGTTGTTGGTTTGTAAAAGTTAGTTCATATTTGGAATCCTGGAGCCCGAAAAAGTCTAAAATCGGTCAAAAACGGTATTTTTGAGTAATTTATACGAAAAAACCGGCATTCACCGGACAATGATTGGTTGGTTTGTGAAAGTAAGTTCAGATTCGGAATCTCTGGCCCCGATTTAGTCTAAAATCGGTCAAAACCGGTAATTTTGAGTAATTTATACCAAAAAACCGGTATTTACCGGACAATGATCGGTCGGTTTGTGAAAGTAAGTTCAGATTCGGAATCTCTGGCCCNCTTTAGTAAAACAGAAGCCCCCATTTGGGCCTTGGAGAAAGTCACAAATGATATTCACGAGTTAGAGTCCCGCTACCAACAATTTTTATGAGTTAGTTTTGATGATATAATAAAAGGCAATAATAAATACATACCAGGAATAAACTTCTTGGGATCTTGAAGGTACGTATCGAGCGATTTTGCGTCCCAGACAACACCGGAGTCTAAGATAAACAATGTTTAAAAATGTTTTATGAGAATTTTTTAGGCCGTAAACTATTATATGTCTGAATAAAGCATTATGGTTTGTCGCAAGACAAAATAAACGCGTGATTAAGTGAATATGTCGCCAATTAAATATCAAATTTTAATTGGAATACCGTCTGTATGAGATTTTCTGGTAAATTATATTTTGAATATTCAGAATGGGATTTGTTATACGCTACTTGTACCCAATTGTTATTAACCCTACACAAAAGCTGTTTGAATTTAAATGACGAGCATGTTAGTTCGAATGAAATGGTCCAAATTTCGAGTTTTTTAAATGTGATCACGACATAATTTTATTAAAAAACATTCATTACTCTCATTCGGAAAAAAGGACTCCTTACTAAGAAATTGCTCGCATTAAGGCCGCTTTTTAGAACCAAAAACGGCCCTAATGGGAGTAAGCACTGTTAAAACGGCCGAAATAAGCGCATAAACTGTAATTTACCTCGGTTAGCGTCAGTATACGAATATCCTTCGGCTCTTCCAGATTGACGTCCAACCAATCCGAAGAGATTTGGGCCTTGCAAATGCTTGCCACCCTCATTATAGGTATGGCATTGAGCACATTTTTGAACAAATATCTTTTTTCCTTTAGCAGACATGTTTTTTTTTTCTCTTTTCAAAATCTGAACAAAAAATCTGTTTTATAGATTGAGTTCGTGAAATGAATGGCACGAAACAAAAAGTCGAATCGTCTGTTTTCTCGAAGAAATTGGAAGAAATTGGGTCTAACCTACGCGCGCCTGCATCGATTGTTCTATCGACCCGTAATTGGGTCGAGAATTGACCTATAAAAACGTCCCACTCTGGGTGATGAATTGAACAGCCTTTTTTCTATAAAAAACGTACAAGAAGTACCCACTCTTTAGAAGGACCGGATAAAAAAGTGTAAAAATAAAAATAGACAGGATTGCGTTAAAACAAATAAGATAAAATGTAGGTCGGATATCGTATCCAATCGGTGAGCAGACTTTGCGTCACAGACTAGATAAAGTTTCCATTTTTAATGTGATGATGTAACGTTAACTCAGACGGTATTACTCATACCAGGGTTGTGTGATTCATCACAAGATTTACAAAAAAAAACATTTTTATGCTCAAGTTGCCTCTATCCTAACTCGCCGACAGATTTTTTGGCAAATAAGCCAATGTTTCGTGACCTAGTTTTTAATAAAAAATATTTACGTGGGAATACGTAGATATATAACTGTTATGTACTTACTAGTAAGTAATTACTAGTTACAGTAATTACTGTCAGGGGTCTCTAGATGTGCGTTTTTTTTACGAAAATTTGTAAATACCTATAGATGTGGACCTATTTTCAGACCGATTTTCCCGAATGTACCTCTTTATGTGTACTTTTTCCAAGCCCCTTTTCAAAAAATCCCTCCAGATGTTCACCTTTGTTTTGTATTGATTTTTTTGCCACTTACATCTATAATAATATTCGTGAAAATTACGTAATTTTCTCGAAAAAAAACAACAACAGAAATGTTTTGGTGAGCACGCGAACATTCCATTATTTAGATTTAGCTTTCTCAAAGAAGTCTTTAAAAAAGGCAAAAATAAAAATAAAATAATCATTTTTACCGGTATTTCAAAGAGGAAACTTGTTAAATTAAGCTATTCATTTTTATATATGTCATAGAATGCGTTATAAGGTCATTGCGCCACATAAGGCATAACTTAAAAATAATAACTTAAAATTTCGAAAAAGTTCGACAAGTTCAAAGTTTCAAACCAAAAATTCTAAAATGACCTAGAAAAGGCAAAAATTCCGAAACGATTATCACGGGTCAAAATCTTTCTTTGCGAGCTTATATGGAAATATGACTAATTTGCGCCCAATGATGGGCGTAATTGGCAAATAAGGAAACCAGTTGTAGAAATAAATAAAACAAAAAAAAATGTTTTTTTTCCAAGAACATTTATTATTTAAAACCATGAACGATGAGACCAGCACTATGCTACACAGTTGTCAGCTAGAAAAAATAATGAATACAGTATAAAATAACTGTTATGGAAGATCGAGAGGCTTTTACGCCGTGAACATTCAGAAATGAAGTTAAACGGATATTTACATATGTTTTTTTGTTGTTTTCTTTGTGGCCCTATATATATAGCTCGAAAATTGGCGTTGATTAGTTGTTTACCACCATTAGATGGCGTATAGCATTGGTTTTAGTAATGGGAGTTTTTAAGCGGGGTGTATGAACTAAAAAAGTATTGAAGTACTGGGATCGAACCATCGACCGGTCGCGTCAAGTTCATACAATCCGGATTAAATAATCTTATGTAAGGAAAATACGTTGGAATATTGCACACAGTAATACCTATTCCTAAGTACAGAGGGTGTCCTATAATGAATGCATATTTTGAAGACATTCGTTTCGTTAAACTAAGATGACATACACTACAATGTAGTGACTACATAGTAATATACTATATAAAATGGTCGTATCCATATTCTGGTTAAAACAAAATGCACTGCATGCTCAACTGGATTATTATTTAGTTCTATAAATTGAGCATCCAAGGGATAAAAAAAACTGGAAGATTTATCTCGTTTTGAGGCGTTTACAAAAATCGCTAGACGAAACTTTCTTTCTGAAAGTTGCATGCCCTATTAAACGGAATGAATAGTGAAAGTGTGCCCTTGTAGTTAAGTAATTGTCCTAAAACTGGTGTATATGTAAAATAATGTTACTTTCCAAAAAGGATCCCCGCAGGACGCTTTTTCTCCAGAATAAACCAAATCGAAAAGTTTTTGATTATATTCTGTAAAAATGACCTCGGGGCAGCTTTGAAGAAAGTCAAAACGCTCTAAAATGAGTTACGTAAAAGATAGTCGTGATGTACGTGGATTGATATTACAATAATGATAATGGTAAAATCGTGAAAAAAGACATAAACGGGAGAAACTTAAATTGAGAGAAATAAAAAAATTGTAACATCGTTTTGTAACTTTAACTAATTGGTGAATATGACCTAAGACAAAATTTTTGTTAGTAAATAATCTTTAGCATTTTTTTTTTAAATTTGATTAGTCACAATTTATTACGGCCAAGTTAATTTTTAATTAAAATTTTACCTAAGGAAGCCGCCTAGAAGCAAACTGATAATTATATCATTGGTATAAATATCACTTTCCCAAATTTTGATAATTTCTCCCAGCTTGTTCTTTTTTCAAAGGGGACGAGTGTTGAATGAACATATTAAAAAAATAATAAAGAGGAAAAGCACCATTCTCACAAAAATTGCCCTTTAATTAACAAAAAAATGATGATATAATTAAAGGATTTAACCCTGTTAGAAATTAACTCGGCATTGCACGAAAGGGTAACAAGTGGTTTATATTCGAAAATTACACCATTTGAACTCGAAAAACCTGTTTGCTAATTGGCTGTTGTGTTAATCAACACGGAAAAATTTTTTGAGCGGTGCCGAGTTAAATTTTGTAGAAATATTGAATCGAATGATTATTACACCTCTATTTCTATACGAGTATCTTCGTCTTCCTGCTCCACAAACTGATTTAACCCACGTCGAACCAGGTTGATTGTCTTTGTATCAAGCACCGTACATTCAATTTGATACATTTCCAAAACGTCCTGTGAGAAATTTGTCTTCTCGGACGGCAAAACTACAAATAATCTATTATTGGGTCGTTTAACCACCAATAAGAAGAAAATAGTTAAAATTGTTACACAAAAATTATGCACTAGAAGGCAATCCGGGGAAGTCAAAGCGCAAAAAGACATGATTTCAAAGATTTCTTTCCCAAAAACATGCTTCACAAAAAATTGACTTGACCTGCAAAAAAGATGACTTGACCTTATAACGGTTACACCTTTTGACCTTATAACCAGACCCGCAGTAGTGATTGCCTATGTGACGTCTCTTATGACCCCAAAAATGGTTAATTACAAATTAACGGCATTCGGACGCTAATACGTAACGTACCAAATGTAATTCTTGGATTTGATGCATTATCTTGTTTCAAAGGCGCAATAATCGGAAGTGACGCATAAGAAACCAAATAATAAGAATCATTCTTCAAGGACGGCCCCAATGAATGTAAAAGTTCGGCCTGGGTCCACATGGTATTGCGCGAGCCATGAATTAGCCCAGTTTCATTCTTAGCATTTTCAACCGTTTGCTGCGTTTGTGGCTCTTCATCGCCACCTGCCAGTTGCCCAGAGCGCCACGTTTTAAACACACGATGGATTTCTTTCCCATCTACTTTTGGCTCACACATTTGATTTTCGAGTTTTGGGGCACGTGGGGGTAAACGAGCGGATCTGACGGTTGATTTTTTTTCACCCGCATTTTCAATGCCAATGGGCGGCTGGAAACCGCGCTGCCGCTGAAATTTCAGATGCGGGTAGGATTTTCGAAGCTCTCGAAATGAAATTTTAAACTCCTCGTACAATTTTCGTTGAACCATACGGCGCACATCGATTGGGCC
>SCLG01000018.1:1049765-1065423 GCA_004367875.1 Oikopleura albicans
AAAAAAAAATGACTTGATTTTAAGGCAAAAATATGACTTGACCTTGTATAACGGTCACACCTTATGACCTTATAACCAGACCCCATTGTAGTTATAAGGCTAATGTCCGAAAACTGACTTTTTCGAGAGAAAAAGTTCAAAAAGAAATGATTCTATAGAAAACCTTTTATCAGATTTATCGATAACATCATCATGAATAAGTGAGCCTGTGTGGATCATTTCGGCAATCATGGCCACCTTCATGATATCATCACAAATATCTTCCGTGCCACTTACTGCCTGGGCCAAGCTCAACACAATTTGAGGCCGAACACCTTTACCCTGCCCATCAAAGTAGTAAGACGCGATTGGATATATTTTGTCTGAACCTTTCAGACCGGTAGGAAGGCAGTCTCCCTTGAGCTGTAATAATATTCGTTCATGGAGATTATTGATAAAGTTTTCGCCCGTATTTTCTTGAATGCCCTTCGACGGAATATTATAATTGTACATAGATTCCAAAAATCATGATTTAATATAAATTAAGCATTTGCCAATAAAACCGCATGAATATCCCTGATAGCCTATCAGGGATAGGATTTCTGAAAAATCGCTAAACAAAACGAAAATCATCAAACTTGTTCTAGGAAAGCCAAAAAATTAAATATTCAGTTCCTTGGTGGCGGAAAAACGGTGAAATATAGTCCTTCTGATCGTTGATCTTAGCATGTTTGAGCCCATGCCGTTTGATACAAAACAAACGATTTGTGTTTATAGGTTTAGGAGCCTCTGTATTAACCTAACACATGATCCCTTCTAAAAAAATAGATAACTAATTATGAGAATACCACTCGTAGTCAATCATTATTACAAGCTCAAAATATAATTTGCTGTTGTAAATCAAAATAACCGGTTCCACCGTTGAAAAGTTGCCCCGTTGCAATTCGCGCCGACGGGGAACTTAAATCATCCTTTTCTGCGTAAACAACCGAATCCACCAAGAACTGGGTAGTCGTCTCATAACTCATTTTCTTTAAAATGATCAAGTAACATTTACTTTTTGGTATTTAAAAAATAAAAGTAACGTATTACTATTTTTGTTTTGGAAAAAATATCATACAAAATATTAATTTACTCCATGAAGAAACCATGATTAAATGCGGTATGCAAAATCTGACTATTATTGCGGACAACCTGCTACTACATGACTGGTACAGCCCATAATAAACCAATTACCCCGTTGTTGATAATAGGGTAAAGGTCTTAAAAACTGACTCGACCAGACTTTTTTTAAGTTTTCATTAGGAAGAAGTAAAGTAGTACCTGCAAATCGGGGGTTTTTAATTGATTTATAATTTTGAAACCACCTCAAAAAAAAAACAATTTTATTTTATTAATAAATTTCTTAGTTTTCGTAACCATTAAAAAAGTTATTTGGGCTTCAGCGTACGATCTCTATAGCAAATGCTAATAAAAAAAAATTCAAATTCAATAGCCTCCCAAAATAGGATTTTTAACAGATTTGTTTTCGGATTATCAAAAACAATTTGTGAAAAAAACGCCATGTTTGCTGGCGGATGGCCGAATGGTTTATTTGGAGCAAATAATTGTTTAATCGATCGTTTCCTGAAAGGGTGAAGCACAGGACTTCAGACCGTGGCGGGAAAAGGGGCGATATTTTCCTTCGTGCGTCATATAGTCAGCAAGCATTGATGTATGCCGTTTGTTTATTTGAATACTGAACAACAATATTGTGATTACTTTTGCCGAAAAAAGACGATTTCATTAATAAACGGAAGAGCATTTCTAAATCGGTTTTAACAGCAAATAATTACTCTACCCTGTGACCCTATGCGTTCATAAAACTGGACGAAATGAAAGTGGTATGTTACATACCGTATGTATATGATAACATATTAATTTTAAGGACCTAGAGTCATTTTTTTGAAATACCATAACTTATGGTCCATAAGACTAGTTTTATATAAAATATTTTATTTCAAACGATATGATTTTATCCCTAGAAATGTGAACTAAAAAAAGTCGATGAGGACATGAATCATGTCACATGTTTCTTGCACTCAAAAAGACATGGGTCTCTAGACGTGCGTTTTACGAAAATTTGTAAATACCTCTAGATGTGCACCTTTTCGAACTGATTTTTTCAAAAAATCTTTCTAGATGTTTTTTGTACTTTTGCTCATAAGAAGATTATAAATTTACATATTTTATCATTTGTGCTCAAAAAGATTATGAACTTAAAAATTCTGAAAGATCAAAGCGATAAAACCTCAAAAGAGATATTTTATCGGATTAGTTTGGCCTTATAATCACAATTCAACAAATTTCCTTACCCATAAGGTCTAAAAACATTGTCAATTTCTCGCTGAATAGTTAAGACTGCGGCTTCAATTCCATATCGATTTCTGAAAGCGTTGACATCATTCGTCGAAATGCGATTTAAATCGAGCGTACTTTGATAATTCAAAAACGCATCAAAATTAATGCCTTCTGTTATCAAATCACATCCCTCCCCAGTTTCCGCCTTTTTCCAAGTAACTTTTCCAATATTTTCAATTCCTAAAATATATTTTATATCCGTTTGTTTTCACCTAATAAAACAGAGGTCGGCACTTTTGCCGACCTCTGTAATAAAAGGAATGATTTATATTTTACGATTAAGTTTGTAAGGTGAATAGTTTAAATAGCAGTCATTATTTTGGTTAAAAATGTTTTTTGTTGCTTTATAATTTTGAAATTATAATAAGGAAAATTATTATTAATAACATGTGTATTACATGCTGTACTTATAATATGGTATACATGTTAAGAAAGCCCATAACTTATTATGATGCCTTTATGATAACGTTTTTAAAATGCGTTTTGAACGATATGGTTTATTTTGTGCACTACTAAACGAATTTGTGGCCTTGATTTTAGGCTGAAAAAAAAACTGACCTTGAATGGAAATTTCTTGGACAGCTTCGGAAATGACATGCACAAGGTCAACTTTTTCCGCCTCACTTCGTCGATTATAAACAATATGAATCCATTTATAAGACGCGTCATCATGAACTATCGAAGCAATATCTTTATACTTATGAATTACATCCTCCCAGACGCCCGCTTTTTGCGAATTTTCGAGGAGCACTTTTTCGGCTTCACTTTTTTCGACATCATCAAGATTACCCTCTTCATCGTGACCTTCATCGTCTGGATCGACGTCATTATTCTCACTTTCATTATCATTATCTTCGTATTCGCAATCGTCTTTATCCTCTTCTTCACCTACGAATAATGTAACCATTATTGTTTAGTATATAACGTCAAATACCATTTTTAGGATAGGGGGAGGTGTTCATCCAAAAAATAACGTAAAAAGACATGATTTCAAAGATTTTTTTCCCAAAAAACATGCTTGACAAAAAAATTGAGTTGACCTTAGTGCAAGAAAAAAATGACTTGACCTTAGTGTAAAAAAGATGACTTGGCCTTATAACGGTCACACCTTGACCATATAACCAGACCCCCCATGTATTTAATAATATAAAAGTTATGTATTTTTCATTAATTTATTTTTATTTAATCGTAAAAAGTACGACTTCCCCTTAAACGCACGTTATAAAGCTAACTTTCTGCTCACCTTTATCATCTTGCTCATTACCGCCATCATCGGCACTATTATTAGGTTTATTATTTTTTGAACTTTCATTTTTTCCTTTTTGTTGGACAATCGTTGGCGCTTTCGTTTTCTTGTCCTTATTAAATTTTTCATGTTTCTTTTTTATCTTGTCAAATAACTGTTTGCGTAAAATCTCCATCAATACATATTTAGGCTTTAATCCATAATTTTTACATAATTTTTTGCCGATATGAATGTCGACGACCGTCTGCAGCCAAAACATAGGCCCGTTTGTGACCAGTTTATTTTCGCCAGTGATTTTCGTGATGACGTCGCCAAGCTTCACTTTTTGTAACGTTTTGCAAAATTTGTCCGCTGAATCAGTGATGACCAATCAAAAACAACTTATTAGAAGTGAAAATATAGCGATTCAGATGGGACTCGAACTCATGACCGTTAGCGCGACAATTAAGTTACGTATGAGTAAAAAAAACTGACTTGCTCTTAATGCCTTTGAAAAACGGATTTGACTCAATAAAAAATAACACTAAACCGAGACAAACGGTTGTTTGTAAAAACGGCATTAATGTTTTTAAATTTCCCAAAAAGATGAATCCTAGTTCACTGAAAAATTTTAGATTAAAAATACGTGGAGTAGTTATTTTTCATCTCAAAAAATAAATAATTTTGTTTTCAGGAATGTTTCGGAAAGGGTTGCAAAAAAAAACGAGTTGAAGTTGGAGAAATTTGTTTTCCCGTTTTAGGATAGGGTTGGGTACTTCCTCCCAAAAAAAAATGCGAAAATACATGATTTCAAAGATTTTTTCCCAAAAACATGCTTCACAAAAAAATTGAAGTCAAGTTTGACCTTAGTGCAAGAAAAATATGACTTGACCTTAGTGCAAAAAAGGTGACTTGACCTTATAGCGGTCACACCTCGTGACCTTATAACCAGACCCCATGTAATATAAAATTCTAGAAGTTATAAGTTATAAACATCCTCTGTAAACGCAAAAAATAATTCAAACAAAAAACAAAAAGGTTTTTTACTCAATAATATAAATTTTAATGTTTAAAGTTCTTCAAAAATTGATTATATATTTTTTATCAAATGAACTGCAAGATAAAACCTTAATCTGGCAAATTAATTTATGGCCCACGGAAAATTACTCAATCAATTTTTACTCCTTTCTGAAGTTGTACTCGCAAACTTGAAATGTCAATTTATAAATTTATGTATCAAAAGAGTCAAATTTGTTTTAATGATCACCCTGGCTTGTGCTTCAGTCGTGCCCTTTCGAAAGGGAATTGTCATACTTGGTGTTTTAACCTCTGTGGGCGCCGTCATCAAAAGTTCCCGAAGTCTCGGAATACCGAGGGTAATGTTGACATCGGCCTTGCCCGCCATATGAAACGTATTTAACGTCATTTGTGTCGAAGGCTCCCCAATCGATTGCGCAATAACAAGTCCAATTTGATCACCAGGTGGCATCAAAGATTGGCGATATTTTTCGTAAAGCAGTTCCGCAATAGGCAGCTTTTTATTCTTCTGTGTAGTGATATGTGGCTGTTGTGTCTTGCAGTATGACCTTAAGGTTGTTTGCAAATTAGCATACCCTAAAACCGAAAAAATATTAAACTACTTAAAAATATAATTAAACCGGTTATAGCATATGCAATATCGTAATATGATTATGATATTTGTAATATGATAGGTAAAAAACCAGTCCAACAAAACTGACTTATAACAATTGAAAAAAATTGAAAGTTGACCCCCAAAAAATGTTCAAAAAGACATGACTTTATAGATAAAAAAAAGTGTAAACAAACATGATTTCTAGAAACTTTCTAGTAGAAAGTACAGGGGGGTATGGTTATAAGGTCAAGCTCGAAAAAAATGACTTGACCTTAATGCTGGAAAAAAATGACTTGACCTTAGTGCAAAAAAGATGACTTGACCTTATAGCGGTCACCTTTTGTGACCTTATAACCATACCCCCCTGTATGCCAATCCCCGTATTGAAAATGAAAGCATTTTTATTTTACTATTTTTGTGGTAATTTGCAAACGACCTTACGAGACTCGCGAAGGCCTCGGACGCGGCACCCAAATGATTGTCCGGATTTAACATACTCATACATGGGTCTGGAACAACGCGTTTTTTAATCCAGAGGAGCCGAGTTTTTTCGTCAAGTGGCCCCTCATCTTCAAAAATCTGTTGTTTTTCATCAGAGGGAGGGTCCAGATCCTTAACTCCCTTGCGCTCCGACACTTGATGCCAACATGCAATTGTAACTTCCCGATATTGTTCGCGCATATCACGCGCCTCTTGACCACTTTTCGCTTTGGCATGTTTTGCGAATTCCTTTGGGGGTTTTTAATTTTGGAAAGCCGATTTTTACAAAAATATCGCTAAAAAGTGATTCCTGAATATTTCAGAGAATCGTATTGTTAACGCTAAATGAAAATCATGAACATGTGATATTTTGCCCAAAAAAATATTTTTCTGGAAAAGCTTTAACCCCTTATTTCACGTTGTATAATATTTATACTATAAACTCAATGCAAATAAAAAACATAAAATCAGGTTAATATAAAGTAATAACCGCCTTGAGTTTGGTATGATTTTGTATAAAATCATTAAATGCCTGAACGCGCTCAATTCCGCCGACTTTTCCTTCTTTCCAGCCTTTTTTCGTCAAGTTTTTGACATATTTTTCTAATGTTTTTTGTGAAGCCTTAACATCGTCGGAGATGGCCGGTTGTTGTCGACTTCCCCATAATTTATTTTTATAAATGTGATAATTCTCTTCAATAAATGGAAATTGCTGCGGCGATAAATAGGGTGTTTGGGCAACATCGAGGCCATCTTCCCCAAATTGAAATTGAATGACGGACTGGTCATGATCTCGAACCGTCCGATCATAACTGATAGTAATACCTTCCAGATGCTTGATAAGGCACCGCTGTAAATAACCCGAAGAGGCGGTTTTACAGGCCGTATCAATCAACCCATCGCGCCCGGCCATCGTATGAAAAAACATTTCCTGCGGCCGCAAACCACCCGAGGAGTATCTCCAGAGGGTTGACGAAATTGAAAATTAATAAGGTTTTGTTCAAAAAAAAAACTTTTTTTCGGCGCATTGTCTTTCAAAAAAAAATCGTAAAAAGACATAATTTCAAAGATTTTTTCCCAAAAAAACATGCTTCACAAAAAATTGACTTGACCTTAATTTAAGAAAAAAATGACTTGACCTTAGTGCACAAAATATGACTTGACCTTATAACGGTCACACCTTGTGACCTTATAACCAGACCCCCTGTAAACATTTTTATTATTTTTTTCTTAAACTAAAAAAATTAATGAAAGTCATAAAAATGTAACGATTTTTTTTATTATTTCTAACGCGAAATTAATTTATACCATCAAAGCAAAAACATATTTTTAGCAAAGAATTCGATGTATTTTTGCGGTGAAATATTTTTGTTCTAAGACAACCCTGCCTATTGGAAATAAAAGCTCCTGCCCGAATTTTATGCTCATATGGCTTAAAACATGGCAGGGTTCGGCCCGAGGCCATTAGAGGCGGGCGTTTCCCATCGAATTCGACCTGTCCCAAGTTTGAGCACATATTCAATAAATTTGCTTTTGATCCCTTTGCGCCGGTCGCAATCAACATTTCTAGATTATTGTGCGGAAAGTGAACTTCTAAGTTTTTCTCGCACAGACGATGAATTTCTTCCGTCACCGAATTTGCGGCCTTTTTTGAAACAGCATCGACCTCTTTTTGGTCGACGTGACGGCCAATCAAATGCGCCTCGCGTAATTTTCGACGCACCTGTTCATCTAGTAATTTGATATTTTCCTTTTCATCGGGAAAAGTGTCGGCCAATTTAAAATGATTTGCTAAATCTTTCAATCCGGCATGCTCGGCGGTTGCCACAATACCTTTAAAATAAAAGGGGTTGGTTACAAGGTCTTAAGAAAAAAGACAATATGCCCTTAAAAGCATTTACAAAAGAATCGGGTCTTCATGCAAAGACCCAATGTTTTTAGCCCATATTTGGAGAAATAATACTGTTTTCGAAAAAACAGCTAGCCGTATTTGAGGGGCCCTTATTTGGCGACCCTCGTAGTATAATATGGTAAATTAATACTTACGATTTCTTTCTGCCAATATTTTTGGTTTCGTTACAACATCGCGAATGCTCAACGTAAAACCTCGATAACATTTTAAATAATGAGTCAAAAGTTGAGTTACGGAGGAAATGAACTTTGCCGCGACTGCTCCTCCAAATAATTCTTCTATAGCAGCGAGAATACTGTATTTCGCAGCACTAATTTGATTCTTGTCCAAATATCCAGACACTTAGGTGGATTTTTAGAGGGAAATATTTAATTTTATAGATACGAACAAAAATTATCAACTCGTAACACAAGACTATATGATATAATATAGTCGGAACTCGGCAATTTTACCGCATAGGCCGCATGCGAAAGTTTAGGAAGGGAGCGTTATAAAACCATAAAAGTCGGGAACTAAACGACATCATTACTAAAGTTTCCATAAAAAGTGACTCGACCTTATATCTACTCAATACTAAAAAAAACTGAATTGACCCTAGAGCGAAAAAAAATGTCAGATTATAACCTTGTTAGACATTGTAGCAGAACAAAATTTTGTAAAAAAAAACTGACTTGACCTTGTAGCGGTCAAAATGGCTAACCTTATAACCAACAAGCTTGTAATTTCGTAAATGTAAAAAAAATTCCCCTTTAAAAAACCGACCTAAGTAGCCATTTCGCACAATGAGTTCGGTTTCTGACATTGAAGATCCGTCCCGTCGCTGGCCCAGCTTTAACTTGTCTCGTGGTTTAACCCCGGGCTCGATAAACTCGCTGTCCTTCATTTTACACAAGCCAACGTAATTCGGGCCCGTTCCGTTGCAGAGGTTAAGAATAATCGTTGTTATCACTTGCTTTCCAGTCCAAAGTTGTTTTGGCTTAAAAATCGCGGGCGGAAGAAACTTGATTCGGCGCCCACCGAAAAATTTATGCAATCCATTTACCACAATGTTTTGGTAATCTGTTTTTTCGTAGAAGGCGCCTCGTACTGTCATCATTGTACCACCAATAACGTGATCCTGCATCAATCCAGCTAGTGGGAATCCGTCCTGAAAATGACGTAAAAAGACATGATTTTAAAGATTTTTTTGAACTGACTTGACCTTAATGCCTGGAAAAACTGACTTGACCTTTGTGCAAATAACTGACTTGACCTTATAAGTTATAACGGCACAAATGGCTAACCTTATAAGTTATAAGTTATACTGAGGGGTTGGTTATAAGTTATAACCAACCCCTCAGTAGAACGTGCTGTTACAGTATTTCCGAATTTCGGAAATTCCGCACATGGAACTTATCAAGAGGCCAATTATTAAACAAGTTACTCAAGGGTAAAAAATCTTTAGAACATTAAATTAGTTTTAAGACCTTATAACCATCTCAAAAATAAGGAAGCCCATTTTATAGATTGTTTCAAAAAGACATGATTTTGTCCAAACTTACCTTAGCACTCCTAAACATATGTTCGCAATTCATCAAGAGGTCGGCTTCAGCTCGCGCTTCCTCACTTTGCGGAAAATGAACATTCATTTCGTCGCCGTCAAAGTCAGCATTAAAGTGTTTACAATTTGAATAGTGAAGTCGAAAGGTTTTCTCGCCCGGAATAACGCGGGCCTTATGGGCCATAATTGAACCCTTATGAAGCGTTGGCTGCCGATTCGCCAAAATGGCATCACCACTACGCAAATGACGGAGAACGGTCTTCATACGATTTAACCCTTGATCGTCATCAGTGTTAGTTAAGAGCTATGCACGTTTTTAAACATATCTTTTTTTTAAATATAATTCTGGACTTTGCCTTAAAACACCAAAAATATAAAATCGAATCAGATATAAAATCGATCTCAGATATTTATAAAATAAAAAAACGGCCCTGATTGGCACAGGCAATGCGTTGATCCCTATTATCGGCGGAAAGTCGTTCAGTTCTTCCGTTGGGATGAACAATGGCGGCGGCGCCTGGATGAACGTTTGGGCCATTTATAACAGCATCTTGAAGTGTCTTATAATTATACTGGGTAACGCGTTCCGGATACGTCAATTTTTTCGCCACAAAATCCGAAACGCCAAATTCATTGACCGCGATATTGGGATCGGGCGTGATTACAGTCCGGGCGCAAAAATTGACACGTTTGCCCATGATATTTTGGCGGAATAAGCCGGCCTTCTTTTCGAGCCGCTGTTTCGCCCCTGGATTCTTTTGATTCACACTACGCTCCATATTCGAGTCGATCAGTAAATTTAAATCTTGCTGCAGTTTTGACTCCAAAAATTCTTGCTTGTGGTCCAATGAACTGCCCGGGATCATATTCAGAAAACTTTTGGCTGTGCACTGGATATAGACAATTTTAGATACGCAGTTATACTTTAAAAATACATTCTGAAAGCCGAGGAGTTTATAGAAAAAATCTCACACGTTCTAGGAGTTAAAAATTAAAAGTTTGTGTCACATTTTCGGTTCATATTAGAAACGCCGTTTTAATTTGGTCCCGTATACAGTATATGCAATTGACTCTACAGTACAGTCCTTGATGGCATAAGAGGCGCTTCTATTACGGTCGTTTATCCCATAACGTACGTTTTTTCTGAACCCGAATTTCCATGATTGTTTATACCCTGCCTTTTAGCTCATTTTTTCCTGACTCATAACCCTCATCAATAGCCGTATTTAACTGCTCGGCTCGATAGCCCTGAAGCCATCGCAACTTTTGTGAAGATTCTAGAACTGCTTTGAATTGTGAGGTTCGATCCGCAGTAATCACTTTTCGGCCGGCACGATTCATGCGGCGGAAGCAATTTGGCGGAACTAATAAATATTCGATGAAAAACAATTCTGTACCAGCGCCATTAAAAATCAAATCTACAGTCGCCTTTTCAACCTGGAACAGTTTTTTGATTCGTCGCAGCAAATATCGTGATGGAATACGTTGCAAGCACTTTTAGCAGGTTTTCACGATGATTTAGTCCAAGACACAAAGAAATAATTGGACTTAGTTTTATATTTTGTCTTCGAGATTCCAGATATTACAATATCTGGAATCTATGCAAAATTTTTAATTCTCCATAATTTATGGACCATAAAACACATGTTTTATGGAGAAATTAAAATTTGACATATTCTAGGCTTAACACAAAAAGTATAAAAAAATAGGCTTAAGTTCTGGACCAAGTTCTAAGGAAATAGATATCCATTACGTTTTCAGTTTTGAAGACTAAATAAAAAAATCTTTAAAATTTCAAAATCATCGTAAAAACCACCTTTGCGTCTAATTTTTCGTCGTTCTTTTGTTTTTCGGCTTCTGTTTCATCATCCGTATTATCATCGTCCAAATCAATAGTTTCGGTGTCTTTCTTCGACACTTCGATATAAATTTTCGTTTCGCCTTGACTTTCAAATTTAAGTTCATCTTGCTGGTGGCTGCATTTTGGGCATTTTTTGCGTTTTTTCTTTGAAAAAACATCAAAAAAATTGTCGATGGTTTGGCGCTTGAGTTGGACAAGGGTTCGGTCTAGGGTCGCTGGCTCAGACGATTCGCTGAAGTCGTTTTCAAATTAGGTCAACCGATATTTGAAGTTTCAAGGGGTAAAGTTACATGTATGATTTAGTTTCTGAAAAACCATATCATATGGTCCATATGGTACGTATACATATGGTACGTATACATGTGGTACGTATGATTTTGTTTCTAAAAAACCATATGGTACGTATACGGTCTGAAAAACCGGCAAATTTTCGAACCCATATGAACCAGCAAGTGGTTTAGGGTTCTAATTAGGGGTAGGGTAAGCCGAGGGTTCCAATACTTATCACTGATAGGTTATCAGACAATTTTCAAATTTTATATGAAACATCAAACCCCATTAACATGGACTACCCACAGCGTCCTTACTTCAATGAATCATTGGCAATGACCGAGTGTAGTCTTTTAATTTACGGTTGGTGTAATTTACAAACGACCTGAGGGTTTCAAGTTTTGCTCGGATAAAATCTTGTAAGGCCTCGAGCGACTTGGATTTTGTGCCGGACATATCGTCTCCGGTCGAATCTTTTTCGACGCCGTAATTATCTTTAGTTTCGCCCTCGATTTCGTTAAATAAATCAACCCGACCGGCGTTCAAACAAAGCAGCTTAGCGCGGAGAACAAGAATACTTTCAAATGGGGTGTTCTCTGTTAAAATTTTCGGATACGAATACATATGCATTTTCCCGTGATAACCTCAATACAAGTTTTTTTCGGGTTTTGAGCAGTAAACGTCAAACGTTGATCAAAATGCGATTACAGTGGGTGTAGTTACAAGGTCTAGCGCTCCAAAAAACTGACTGGACCTTATTACCATTTTCGAAAATTTGCTGTGTTCCAAAAAAAGTTCGGAAAGACCTTATTTTTAGAAAAAAAACAGTAAAAAGACATGATTTTTATCGCATTTGGCAACAAGGTATTCGCTCAACAAAAAATTGACAACGACATGAATCATGTCACATGATTTATGTGAAAAAATGAGTTGACCTTGTAACGGTCAAAATGTCACAACTTATAACCACCCCCTGTACTAAAAATCGTACTGGAACGATCATATTAAAAATATTTCAATATTCGCACGAGACATCTCGCCTGCCGGATACCAGTAAACTGAAGCACCCCACCTTTTCTCTCCGCACAGAAAGTGACTACACTCAACGCAGCAGGAGACCATCAGACTGCGCAAAACGTGATAAAAAATGGGGTTTATACAGGGCGTCGCCAAATTAATATGACCACAGTGACCCGGACAGTGAAGTTCAATTCGGTGACAGGTCACACACTTCTCTCCGCGGGTCATTGGTCCCATTGCGGGGTCATATAATCCGCCCAATTCTGGCGTGCGGTCTTCACCATCTCGCTCTTGATAAAATAGGTTTGGCTCCGTAATTTCTTTCGGTGGTTTTTGTTAAAGATAAATAACATATCAAGAAACAAAAAAAAAAACACAAAAAGGGTTCTAGCCTAGAACTTCTAGGTGAAGGTCAGAAAAACTGAACCGACCTGATTTCATCATTTTATCCTTCTTAAGAAAATATTCCTTCTTAAGAAATCCTTCTTAATCCTTCTTAAGAAAATATTCCTACAGATATAAGTTATATCATATAAACTTTCCTTTTCTAAAAGATTTTTTTTTCTAAAAAAGACATATATATACTTTTTCAAAAAATTTCTAAGAAATATTTGATTTTTAAAATTATTTCTTAACCGTATCTGATTTTCATCCCTTGTTATTCTATGTTATTGTTTCAATAACAAAAACGACCTTTAACGGAGATGGCCAAAATATCTTGTTTTTTGTAGGTTTGAAACTCAATTGATTTTGGCCATGTGGTCACAATCGGATCCTGACGAGACCGCATTGTCTGAAGGAGTTGAAAATTTGGCTTTTTTATGTAGCGTGGTTAACAATTTGTTTTTAGATGAGGTATACAGAAAATAGTGATTATAAAAGACGTTGAGGTTTCGTTCAGAAACAGAAAAGGTAAAAAAGCTTGATTCGATTCGTCAAGAAAATATAATTTATCGGAGAAACATTTATCTAGAATTGTACATATTACTTTTTTTGACAAGTGGCATATTTTACCGGTTTTGTCCTTTAAAAAATCGACTATATTTTTGGTTTTCTAAAACTACCAGAAGAAATATCGAGAGTGTTAAATAGGCTGTCTAGTCAAATTGGAATTTTTGGGCGATTTTGATGAGCATTTTTCGAGTTTGACTAAACACAACTGTTTCATTACTAATGAATAAAAAGTAGACACCCTAGAGTAATGTACAAAAACAATTTTCTATCATAATCAAATGAGAAAAATGTACTTGAATTTTATGCTTCTTGATGTCTTTCCGGCAAAATTGTATTTCTTGATGATTCGATTGGATGGAAACTTGAACTTAGTGAACATTTGGCAGTTATCTAAATTGGTCGAAGAACTTGAAAAGAACGAGAATACGAATGAAATGGAATAAGCTTTTGACGTTTTGCGGTTCCAGAGTATTTGATGCGGTAAACACCAACAGGACAGTCGCCCGGTATTTCCCACTCCAGAGTAATAATTGAATACAACAGTTTTGATCTAAAAACCTTTTTTAACCATAAAATGATTATAATATACACCACCTGACGGTTTATCTTACCGCTTTTTAGCGCTTATAAAGGTAAGATAACCCGTCAGACTTGACCTAAATCCACTTTGAAAAAACGGACTTGGCCTTATAACCATCTGATTTTTTCCAGAATAAGACCTCAGTGCTAGGAAAAAGTTAAAAAGACATGATTTTATAGAAAAAAATGTAAAAAGACATGATTTTATAGAAAAAAATGTAAAAAGACATGATTTCTATGGAAAAAAGATGTGCGAGCGGAGGTCTACGTCCAAAAGACCTTATGACCAGACCCTGTGTGTTATAAATAAATTTATATTATAAATCTGCCAGAAATTTAACTCTTCGGAGTGTAAGACTTACAAGTTGTAAGTGTAATACTTTGGAATACATATAATTCAATAATTTTGATATCAAACTTTTTGGGCTATTTGTTACCAAAAACTTCCCTACTTTTTTGGATTTTTTGAAAAATATAAAACATTAGATCATGAGCGGGGAAACTGAATCATTACGGCGTGAAACAAGTATAACCGTTGTATTCGCTCGCGATAATTATTGGCCTACATTTGTACTAAATTTTGAAATTACCGTTTCCAATGAACTTTTGTAAACCAGCTGGAGTCGTCGTCGTAAAAGACCCATTGGTCTAACTGAGTTAATTTTTCAATAATCATAAACGGCTCTGCCTGCGCATTGCGTGGGTTAGCGCCGTAAAGCTCTAGGTGAACCATCTGACCAACGTTATAAGTTGCGAGGGGTTCTGTTATAAAAGACCCATCGGGTTTCTTATATGAGGACACATCATACAGCACGTCCGGTATAAGGGAATAGCGATGGAAATTTGATTTCGGTCGAAGATTTGACGCCTCACTCTTTCCCGATACCAATTTTCGCAGCAAAATTTTAAAATGATATTGCACTGCTGCCAATGTATTCGGGCCGAACACTGTACTAGCGCCTTCATATCGCTGCTCTTTGCTAGGGTGGAAACTCCTCGATTTGTCCCGAGGGGTTCTAATTTTCGGGCACCCTAGTTATAAGGTCAAGGTAGTAAGCCTTTTACTTTTTCGTGTGCGAAAGCGAAGTAAAAGTTAGTTTCGTGATCCTCTGCGTTTCCGTTTTTTAGGAACCAGGGCGTTAAAAAATATGGTTATGACCTTAAACTAAATTACAGGCGGTGTTACCAGGTCAATGTTTAAAAAGTGATTTGACCTTTTTTTGCATCCACAAAAAAAAAACAAAAAGTTAAATCACAAAAATGCCATTATTAAAGTTAAGCTCGGGCCCTTCAGCGGCTCAAGTTTAGTCGACCTACTATAGAGATTTACACCTAATAATCATGTATCAGTAGACTGCTTTACCACGGTTTATACCCTAGACTTGGTACTCTTCAAATGTGGTTAAATAATCGGCATAATCGTTAGCCAAAGGAGAAATAATAATATGGGAAAATTCGAAGCGAATTCGGCGACACTCGCTCTCCAATTCACCCCTAAGTCTCCTAGACGCCATGGTGGTGATTTCAAAAGGCAGTGCTAAAATCAAAACCGACCCGATTTGAACAATTTGTAACTCCAAAATCGACGGGCTCCACTCCCATGGCGAGCTCATCTGGCCCGTATTGAGCAGAATCGGCTTCGGGTGATGACATGATGAGTCGCTCTCGGACGCGCCGCGCAATAATGATCCAAAAAAGCGCGCGGGTTTCTTTGCACAGGACGTATCTCCCTGTGAAAGGGGTGACTTCATGTGGAGAAATTAATACATATGGTGAAATGTAACATGTCGTAAATTAGAACATCG
>SCLG01000018.1:1071348-1100307 GCA_004367875.1 Oikopleura albicans
AGTCAGAATAATTTTTTCTTGTTTAAAAACGACCTTTTTTCATTTCAATCTCACGCAGGGAAAGGGTTTGCTGTAGCCGGGCAATATCGGCGCGATCAATGGCGCTTTGTTGGACCGCGCTGGATAGGACGACCTGTCGCTCATCATTATAGTCCTGTTTTTGTTGATCAAGTTTCTGTTGAAGGCTTTTGACGCTATGGGTTAAATTGACGATTTCGTCCTTGGCCTTGCGGGTCTCGGCGATTTTGGCACGGACGGTGATTTCATTAATTTCGAGTTCTTGTTTCGTCTTTTTCAAATTTTCGGTTAGGCGACGGTTTTTCTCGCGAAGGGAATTGTTTTCTTCCACGTGGTGGTTCATCACTTCGGACATTTGGACATTGTCCCGAAACACCTTGCGGGTTGTCTCGTCTAGTCCGGCGATCGCTTCCTTCTGCGCCTTTTCAGCATATTGTGCGATTTTTTGCCCGGCCTATAATCAACGTTTTAGTTTTAATTTATTCAGGGTTGTTGTTTATTAAGTCTGGGACATAAAAACAAAATTCTTTAAGTAAAAGTTTCAATTATAAAAAAACGTTAAAGACAGAGTTTATGAGTTAAAGTAAAAAAAGGCAATATACAACTTATAAGTATTGGCTATACTGTATTGCTTATTTTTTTTACGTAGAAATAAAATGTTTTTAAATTGGTGTACCAATTGATTTTTTAGGTTTAATTTACTTTTTGTCTTTCAATTAAGCGCTAAAATGATCGGATTTCCTTGCTTGCTTTAAAGCTAATGTACAACTATAAAAAAGCTAAAACATACTTATTAATTAAGTTAAACCTAAATAGTTATTTAACATAAGTACGTTAAGAACCAATTGGTTCACCGATTTAATATTTATAAAATTCAAATTGTCAAACCTCGCGTTCCATTTTCATCTGTTCCACGAAGAATTCGTGCTCCATGCGCTGCTTATTTTTCTCATTTTCGGCTTTTTGAGCAGCGAGTTTTTCATGCATTTCTTTGATCTCTTCGGTGATTTTGGCTTTGTGTTTGCGGAATTCGTTGACGCTTTTTAGTTCCCGCTGCAAAAGCGTCACCTCGCTCGTTTTGGACGCCAGCTCCTCCTCCAAAATCGTGCGCTTTTCGTTAAACTCGCTTTCAATGCGTGCGCGCTCTTTGCCGGTCTGGAATGTAAAAAATTACTAATGGGACATTTAAAACTTATTTATCCCATAACGGTCACTTTTTTCGAAAACAAACGTTATGGGAGAACTCCCGTGTATAGAAGTACATATATACTCCTTAATAATTTAGGAGTGAACTGAAGACAATTTTTGACATTTGTTGTGATTTTTTATTCTAATACCAGATGGTAACAATATTTTAAAAATTGTGAACTTTATTGTCCCTCGGTATTACTAGGTTCTAGAATTTTGGCTAAATTCTAGAACCCAGTAATACAGAGGCACAATAAAGTTCACAATTCTTAATATATTGTTACCATCTGGTATTATAATAAAAAATCACAAAAATATCAAAAATTATCTTGATTTTTTTGTCTAAATATTCGGGATATCAAAATAACAGATTAAGTGACCCTCGAGTCGGGCCTTGATTGTACTTAAAGAAAAAGTTAACATCTAAATTTTCCGTTTGATAAAACCAACTTACAATTTCTTCCAGTTCGGTGACGCGTTTAGTCAACTGCTGAATGCTTTTGAATTTGGCGATGTCTTCGCGCTTGAGCAGCGAAATTACATCAATTGTGTCACGTTCAGCCTGATACAACGAGTCAGACACATGTTCATTTTCCCCAGCCAGCTTTCGACAAGTTTCCTTGTAATCATCGCGCTAAAAATGATTATAATTATTTTATCCAATTATTTCTACAAATATATATTGAAAGAAATGCGTCACTTAGGGGCACTTGTTGAAATCCAGAAAAAACGCGCCACTCAAGGGAATGAGAGCTGTAGCTGACTTTTCAAAAAAAAAATCGGCTCACCCACGCCATGCTGCTTTATCCGGCCAGTTTTGGGAGGCGAAAGTGGCCGGATAAACCCGCAGGTGGTAGATGACCCCGAGGTTAGCCGATTTTGTACCCTTGTCCGCGTAACATGAAAAACATGATTATTTACCTGTCGCTCAGTTAATTCGAGTTTTTGTTTCCATAAAAGAGCATTGGTGACTGCGGCGTTGAGCTCCTCATCTCGATTGAAAGCTTTTTTCTCTTTCTTTCCCTTTTTTCCTTTCCCTCCCCCTTTCTTTCCACCCTTTTTCCCTTTTTTAGCTCCCATTTCTAAAAACAAAACATGAATTAGAATACCGCTAAAACGATTATATGGAACTATACAATAAAAAAGTGAAACCGGAAATATTTTTTACAGTAATAATAGTAATTCAGATTTTGAATGAACACGATTAATCTAATACAATATAACTAAGGGCGATTTTGGCAGACATTTTTTTATAAAATTTTTTTGGAATTAACTGTAGTTAACCGTAAGTAAGTTTTAGCCTAGAGCAAAATCCAGTAAAACCAATTTGGTAATATTATTTCAAATCTTGCCAAACGATAAAAAAAAGTGACTGAACCTGTGGAGAACGGTTATTTAGCCAATTTCGGATAATTACCATATGATAACCGCACGCCTTACCAGTTATCTTAACACTTTTTGGACGCGATTGCAAATTATATTACCAAGTATCCTGTCAAAATATCTTAACACTTTTTGAGCAAAACAAATTTAACGATACTCGAGTTTATAATCATACTCTTAAAGCTATCTTCAAAAAAAACTATCGTAGTGTGCTCCAAGTCGATTCTACAGTAAATCCGTATTTAGTCTTGTCCACAGAAAATGAAAAGTGGTAGCGAAGAAATATCAGGTAAAAGTAAGATNTTATCTTAACACTTTTTGGACGCGATTGCAAATTATATTACCATGTATCCTGTCAAAATATCTTAACACTTTTTGAGCAAAACAAATTCAACGATACTCGAGGTTATAATCATACTCTTAAAGCTATCTTCAAAAAAAACTATCGTAGTGTGCTCCAAGTCGATTCTACAGTAAATCCGTATTTAGTCTTGTCCACAGAAAATGAAAAGTGGTAGCGAAGAAATATCAGGTAAAAGTAAGATTGCACTAAGAAGTCAGGGTTTAAATAGAAGGTA
This sequence comes from Oikopleura albicans, assembly GCA_004367875.1. Taxonomy (NCBI): domain Eukaryota; kingdom Metazoa; phylum Chordata; class Appendicularia; order Copelata; family Oikopleuridae; genus Oikopleura; species Oikopleura albicans. The sequence goes on from SCLG01000018.1 coordinate 1,074,516, forward strand.
TTATGGATTTGATCACTTAGCTTTGAATGGAACTAATAAAAATGATAGGTAGTGCCTATTAGGTACGTTTCTTAAAATGATATGTTCTGGAAGTAAAATTTAATGAAAGATAAATTCCGAATAACAAATACGTTAAATAACCAGGCTCGCTCAGCCACCTCCTAAACAAAAATCCGGAAACGTATTGAATTTCTAGAGAATTGTCAAGACAACCCTAGAGCCTGAATTTAATTTACAAGGGGTGTTGGTTATCTGGTCAAGCTAAAAAAAGGGGGCAGGTCTTCATCCAAAAAAAATGATTTATGTTGAAAAAACTGACTTGACCTTATAACGGTATAAATGACTGACCTTATAACCAACTAGACTTGCAGTTTCTTCCACTCTCTTTTATAAGATGAGAAGTTCCTGAAAATTCAACACATCAAAAATGGCCCGATAAAGCACCGGAAAATGTGATTAAGTTAGTTAAACTAGCCCCAAAATGAGTGATAATTTTTTTGTTTCGTTTTTGCTTGTCAACCACTCGACAATGACTAGACCTTATTTCGGGATAACTATGGCTTGCGATTGGCTAATTCGAACAAAAACAACAAAAAAGGTTACGAGTGAAAAATAATAATTATTATTCTATTTATAATCGCGTAATGATTTAGCGCGATCACTCAGTTTATAAGTTCAAGTTGACTGTAAAACAAAAAAAAAATATGAAAATTCAAAATAATGAAAGAAACTTCAGTTATTTTCAAAAATTACAAATGTTCAATATTGTGCACAATTTAAATACACGTTAATTTAAACGATCGGTAAATTACAGAACCTATTTTCGTAAAAACATATATTAGCAAAATAGCATGTTTATTGCCTCTCATTTTTACATGTTTGGTTCGAGCAAAAGTAAATTTAACAAAAGGTAAAAATTCTAAATAGATTTGCGTTTATCTACGGTGAGTCGATTGTGAATTTTAATTGTCACTAACAGATGGGTGGCGATAAAGAGCGAAGAAACGGCCCAATGGCGATTATCTATCTCAACACTGCAGCAAGTTAAGAGCAAAAGACAGTTAACAACATTTGCCAATTTTCGATATTGGAACCAAAATAGCATCAGCCAGACCTAAACAATAAGTTACAACAAAAAAATAAGTTACAGAAAAAAAAATCAGTACAAAAAAATCAGTACGAAAAATCAGTACCTGCATTTGAACAAAAAATATGTTAAAAAAGACTGAAATCGAACTTAAGACCTTCTGATTCATAACTAGACTTTTATACCGATAACCCGTCAGGGGGACTGTATATTATTTGTGAATGGAATGGCGATGTTCCTAGTAGGAACTTCCTGCCCTTATATGGCGCCCCTGGATAACTATCTATTTTAATAACGTTTTAGGCAATGTGACGTTTTCCGGAATAAACAGCGTCCTATATGAGGGTAATAACTTCAGTAATTCGTCCGTAATAAATTACCTGTATGATGGATAATAAAAGGGTGCCCTTAAACGTCAAAATGTGAATGAATTCTTCGGTTGATGTGTGATTTTCTAAATTCCACTGGTTCCATTGATGCGTGGCAATTTGATGGCCCCGGGCAAAACTTAACGCTCCGGCTGCCAGTGCCACAACAATGATGATGCAGTCTAGTATGGAAGGTGGCGGAAGTCGAACAATACTACTCGACTTTCCATTTCTAGAAAAAAAAAATGTGAAAAATGTAACAATGACCATGGCTAGGGACCGTTTGGTGAATCCATCCGTTTGGTGAATCCATGGCCATATAAAACCTTACAACCACTGTTAGAAACGTTGACCAACGCAACAATTATAAGACCTTATAACCTACCAATCCGGTACTCAAAAGACATGATTTTATAGATTTTTGCGCAAAAAAGACGACACTGACCTCACCTTAGGGCGGTAAAAATAACTGATCTTATAACTAACGTATGAAAATAAGTGAGCAAAAACTTACCTTGACTGTAAAAACTTCTGATGTTTGACTTGTGTGGCCTGTTTTTTGCCGAGTTCGAGCTTAATCTGACTGCTGTTGATGACCTGGGCCGGATGCGCTTCCAGATCCTCCCGGAGTTTTTGAACGGCCGCCGGGCACAGTTCAAAAACTTTTTTATTAAACTTTCTGCGGTTGCGCTCTATGACCGCGTCAAAATCAATGAAGGCAAATGGTCGCTGGGCCGACGTGACCTTATTCGGCTCATAGTGCGTCCAAAATTGGTCGGCAATAAATTGCAAGAATGAGAAAAGCTCGACCGCATCCGTCCGCGAGTCAATGAGCCCGATGAGGCCTAGGCCATTCTCATTGGTCCAGCCCATTGTGTAACCGCGATTATGCAAAACGCAGCGCGATTTGAAATCAACAAACCTGGCGGCAACTCCCTTCATCAAACGGCGACAGTCGATCAACGCTAAATGAAAAATATGAAAAAAAAAATCAAATTAGATTTTATCACGATTATTCTAGAGAATAAGTGTATTTTTGTTGCAATTTTCAACTTGATAATGTAATAACTCATCTTAATTGATTGAGCCTGTTTGCTCTATCATTTTAATATGGTATTAAAATCATGTAGAAGGAAAAAAATAACTGAAAATTTGTAAACTGGATTTTTTTATACACCCCGTGCGCCGTTATTTTTCATTTTCTCAGCCGGTGCAATTTTAGCAAATTTTAGAAAAATATATTTTAGGTAGGAAATATAGCGCTTAAACCTTTGTCTTGGGAAAACTCCGTAGAGGCGGAAATGGGCAGCCCGTCCGGAACCCGATAAAGTGAAATCGTTATTATCATCGGAATTATTCCATTCGAGCTAAAAAACAAAGAAAAAATTAAATTAACTGATTGGCGAAACATTTTTCTGGCTACAAACAGTTATTAATCCTTGAGTCCTTAGTATGACTGTAGGGTAAGAACCAAGAAGATGGCAAACAAAAATTCTAACTCCTGCAGGTCGACTGTGCCACACATGTTTTTAGTGGAAAACTTGACTACAACATTCAAAGTTCGAATTCAATGTTTATTATATAGAAAAACTATCAATAAAAGAAAATTTTTCTTGCTAATTTCTTAAGTGAAAAATAAAAATACAGTAAGTGTGCCGATTGGCACAATCGCTGCTGCGGGGGTTATTGAGAGAACCGCTAATTCAGAGAAACGAAATATGAATATTTTTCCTATTATATAAAGCATATTTTAAAGCCCTGTGACCGCATGGATTCCGAGAAATTGAAATTTGGAAAAAATATCTCTGAAACTTTCCGTGAAGAACGGAAGTAGTTACTTGAGTACTGAAGTACTTTCATCAATGTATAAATATAAAATTAGTGATTAAATTTTCCTCAAATTTTCCAGGGATCCTATATACCTGTAGTATTCCTGGAAAATTTGAGGACAATTTAATCGACTAATTTTATATTTATACATTTATGAATTTACTTCAGTACTCAAGTAACTACTTCCGTTCTTAAATAGGAGAGTTTTTTACTCATGATTGTGAGTCAATGAGTGAATATTTATCGCCCATTTTTTCTCCAAATTTGCGGCTCTCTAAAGTTCAGAAAACTGTTGTTTTGTAAAATGAAATATGCTGCCAAGTATTCGGATTTATAAATTGTATAGTGGTACAAAAAAAAACTGTTAACGCAGAACAAAACTTTCGAATTTAAGATGGCAAAAAAGATCAGTGTAGAAAACGGAAGATAAATACGGGATACACAATTAATAGCTTCGGGCCTTGTGGGCTATATGTTTCGGAAAAAAGGTAAAAAACGTTGATATAAGTACTCTAATGGCGAAAACGAAAAATATAGTTGACCGCGGTTTAAAAAAAAAAATACGAACCGCGGTTGACACTATTCATTTTCTGTTAAATTAAAACTAAATTTGTGCCAATGAAAGATTTAGATCCAGATATTCGACCGATATTATTTATATATATATTTTTTTTGCGGAAAAAACTTCTGGCTGTAAAACCGTCATTTTGACGTGGCACCACTGTTTTGGCATTTTTTATGCTGGTTTTGGAACTTTTTTTTGTAATGTTTTTTTGATGTTAACCCTTAATGACCGGATTGAAGTTCGGCAGAGATATGGGCGATTTAGTTTATACTGTTTAATGACAAATTGGGTATTTTTCACCTGAGGAGTTATTTAATATAAATGTAGAATGTCCTTACTTTCATATATTACAGTCCTTACTCATTTATCCGACGTTTTCGGTTTTGAAAAAGGATCAATCGTCCGATAAATGAGCAATGACTGCAATACAAATGTTTTTGTTTTAAGGCTTATTTGGTATAAATTTAAAACTTACCTTTAACAATATTTTTAAATAAAATTCTTGAGAACGCGATTTTCGAAATCGGTTTTAAGAAGTAAATGAAAAAATTAGTTATATTTATAAGATTTATAATATTGTATAAAATATATAATTTTAGGACTTTTTTGACAGAATAATTTATTCAAATAACAGCTTTTTTCAGATAAAATATTTCCAAATTATCAGATGATCATAGGGCTTTTGGGCTTCTGGATTTTTTTTAGAATAGATGCTTAGTCAAATTTTCACAGTCCCGCTTTCGGGGCTATTGTGTAAATTTGGCCCACAAACGCCTTGCTTCGTGAAAATCAAAAATCACCTAACTGCATTTTGTCATTAACAAGATAAACAAAAACGCATCAACAAAAAATTATGATACTAAATAACGGTCTTTAAGAGTTAAGGATTTTGAAACTATTTTTTAATATTTGCTCGTGTTGTTTGGGTCCCCTCGAGAATGGCAGCACGGAGCGAGTCAAGCACGGGCAGAATATTGCGATCTTCATTGCAAATGTTGAGTAAATTGGCACCAGGTCGTGACGCCACCGCCATCTTGTGCTGAAACAATTTACCATCGAAGTAGTTCCAGGGGTTAACGAACTCGGGCGGCAACGGCTGGCCACAAATGTCGTTGGCGAAGGCCGCATGTTCAACGCATCGAAGAAACATCGAACTCAGGGCTACCCCACGCTGTGATACCTCTGGGTCGAGCTTTGATGTATAACCTAATTACACTCCGTTAGCACAAGTTGAAAAAACTTCACATCTTGTTTTCATGAACTTGAAGTCAAATGATATCAATTATAACTACAGGGGGGTCTCGTTATAAGGTCCAGCTCCAAAAAATGACTTGACCTTAATGCACTTTGAAAAAATGACTTGACCTTATAACCATCTGAATTTTTTTTTCACAATAAGACCTTAAGGCTAACTAAAGTGCTGGGAAAAAGTTAAAAAAAAGACATTATTTTATAGAAATCCAAAAAAACGTAAAAAAGACATGATTTCAAAAATTCTTTCCCTAAAAACATGGTCCACAGAAAAAATGACTTGACCTTAGTGCAAGAAAAAATGACTTGGCCGTAGTGCAAAAAAGATGACTTGACCTTCGGTCAACCTTGTGACCTTATAACCAGACCCCTGTATGATTTTTAAGATTCTTTCCCCAAAAAGAATTATTTTGAAAATACCACTAGACTTTTGGCTAAAAGACTTTGGGACGTTAGTGCAAAAAAAAACATATATATAAGTCATATAAGACGTTATAACAAACCAAATCCCATGGTGTACCTTATAACCAACCTCCTGTAGATATTTTTCATAATAATAGTGTAAAAAATATTATTGTGAAACAGATCAAACAGACGAAACGGCCTTACCTATATTGTGTAAATCTGGGGAAAGCGCGACTGCAAGAAAAATATTAATATCGCTGACGCGTAATAACGAAACGGGCTGCTGGTGCAAATAGCGCAATATGAGACACGGTACGACCAGTCTGGGTTGAACTTCGGCCAGAAACGGCGTATCACTCAGAAACGCGGATATAAAGGCCCGGACCCGTTTATTATAGTCGACCGGCTTCTTACTGAGCCACAAGAGGCGCAAATCCGGCGATTTCCAATTGGCAAATGGTAGAGCTTGAACAAATTCGGGCTTACTTCGACACGGGTACCATTCCCGAATCAGGATCGGAGTCGGTGGGACATGTTTTCGCGAACTCTTCGAGATTATCTCCGATATTGAAAATACGATTCCGTAAAGGATCTGGCGGAGAGGACGCGTGACCTCCAATGAGCGAATCAGATACTGCCGATTGACCTGACACCGTGTTCAAAAAACCCAATAATCGTTCGGACTAAATCATAAAAAAACATACAGTGGGGGTTGGTTATAAAGTCAAATTCTAAAAAAATGACTTGACCTTTATTAAGTGGATAGGCACTTAAAAAAAACTGACTTTACCTTATAACCATCTGAAAAAAATTTCGAGTACCAGAGCTTTTTTTCCACCATAAGCCCTGGTGAAAAAGGTTCGAAAAGTCATGACTTTATAGTAAACTTAATATTTTGTTGGCCATAAGGTCAAGTTATTTTTTTAAACAAAATTTAAATTCAATTGAATGTCAAGTGATTTTTTCGGTCTTCAAGTTCAAAACTATTAACGACTTTTTAGGCTTTGTTCCCAAAAAAGGTAAAAAAAATAAATTGTCTTTTGTGCAAAAACAAATGACTTGACCTTATAACGGTCAAAATTACAGACTTCAATGCAATTATTTAACGTTTTTGAGCTTTTTGAACACCATGCCTGCTCCTCTAGGCCAACATTGAAAAACATTTCTCCAGATGTGATGAGCGGCAATATCCACGGGTGCAACTGACCCGATATATGTCTCAGATACGCGATATTATAAAGATCATTTTTAACCGTCGGAATTTTCGCACTCCACTCTTGTAGGATATCGGAATAAAGTAGAAAACCCTTCTTCCACTTTTTCCCATCCCGTTCGCCGTTCCGCTGATCCGCGTTGCTCTCGGGCTTAACTGCTAGGGACGCGTTTGATCGTTGAATACGCGCCCGAAAGTACTCAAATGCTGCCTTGAACTTTTTCGCGCGGCAAGTCTGGTCATCATTTGGCCAGTATTCTTTCATTTTTTCGACGATTTTGGACGAGGTATCCTCGCAACCAATACCGTTCACGAATTCAAGCAGGCCAGTCATGTACGTTTCCGATGAAGTTTGATCTGCATATTTCTAAAATAAAAAAAATCAAGTCACAATCTTAAATTGGTCACATTTTGAGGATAAATATTTTGAAAATTCAAAATGTAATTTTAAGGCATGATTTTAAACATTTGTTTACCAAAAAGCATACTGGTGTTTTGGCCTAGTATTAAACAAGACCATAAGACCTTATAACGGACAAAATCTCAGACCTTATAATTAGGGTGGCCGCAAATTTCGAGTCTAGGGATATTATAAACAATATAAAAAAAATCTATGATGGCCTTCAGGTAGCATTTTCGACGACATTTTCGAAAAAAAATACCCCCCTTGTAGTATGTTGAGAAAATAAACTGACTTGACCTTAGTGGAAAAAAAATGACTTGACCTTATAACTAGGTCAGGGACCCTACTCATAACGGTCACAACTTCAGGATGAAGGTCTTGTTTTCATTTTTACTAAAGACCTTATATCCAATCCCCGCCCTGTATTTTATGATAATTTTTCCTAACATTTTAAATAATTTTCTTTGCTTTAGTTTGAGCTGACACTTCAGTTATTGTGTATTTATAAAGTAATTTATTAACCATTTCTTAAACTCACCTTTAAGTATTTTGAGTCAACAATAGATTGTATTTCTGAGAGCGTGAGAATATGATTGCCAGACAATGCGAGGAGCGCGAATGATTGCTGATTCTTCAGATTCATGCGTTTTTTCAGCGCGTAGCGATCGATTTTCGAACAGCGGATTAACCCGCTATCACGATCAAGGCGAAACTGCGAGGCGGAAAGGAAGGTGATCGTCGACGGGATCTGGGAGTGAAATAAATAGTACTTGTCCGATGTCACAAAAGCCGTCACCGGTTGGGATAAAATATACTCAATCATTTCGTGGCGGTGATTGAACGCTGAGGTATAAATGTGAAAGCCATAAAAACGCAAGGCACCTGAAAGATATAAATTTTAGCTGGAAATTGGGTTGTAATATTAGAGTAAATTAGTACAATAAGGGGTCACTTGCTGTATGTATACATTTTATGAGAATATCTCAAAATGTGCAATCTTTTCACAGTTTGAAATTCAAACAGATCTTTTTTTAAAAAACAAATTATATTTAGAGTCCCTACTTCCATCAGGCCCGTTTTCGGTTCATTAAAAAAAGCCCAGATGAAAGTTAGGACTGTGCTCGATTTGTCGGAAAAGGGTCTTTTTTAAAAACGATCATATTTAGAGATATTTACATAAAAGGATTGCATATCCAGAGACCCTTGACTATAATTAAAAATTACCACATGTGTGGTAAAAAGAGGTCGGCAAAAATCCCAGTGAAATTGACCCTACCAAAATAATTCCGAATTTGACACCGCATAGTACGCTAAATTATGGATCATTCAAAATATGATTTAAAATGCCGACCTCTGGTGGTGAACCTTTACAGTGGGTACGTTTAAGTTTGTGCACCTTTTAAGTCTCACCTAGAAGCGACTGTTGAACTGTAATAGGAGGAACGAACCAAGCACGCGGAGGGGGCGTTGCTTTCCGGTGTATATGCGTCCAGATTTTTCGAACGTTTTCATGAAAATTTTTATTCATTGAGAACCAATCATGATACCGCGTTGTCTAGCAATTAATTATCGTTAGTCGACTAAAATTCACCGCATTTAAATGTCCGCCTTTTACCCGTAAATTATGACAGTGTGGTCGGTTATAATGACCTTTTGACTACAGGCGTTGTTGGCTTGAAAAAGTGAATTGACCTTAATACACTTTAAAAAAATGACGAGACGTTATAACCAGATAAAAAATTGTGCCTCCCACCAAAAAAGTCCTAAAAGACATGATTTTACAGAAAAAAAGTACATAATTTATGTTGAAAAACTGACTTGGCCTAATAAGGTCAAGTCATTAGCCTATAAATAGCTGACGTTATAACCAACAACACCTGTAAATCATTAATTTTTTCTGGGTTTTTCTTACAAAAGACATGGTCGACATTTTTTTATTTGTCAACAAGACATGCACGAAAAGTTGTAAAACTTGGTTTTTTTTTATAAATTTTTAGGGTTAAGTTTTTTATAATTATTGTATAACAAAACATATTTCTTTCGAATTTTGAGGGTGCGTCTACGCAGTCCCCCTTATTAATATTTTATGTTGCAAAAACTAAAATAATCTGAAATTATCCGCAATTTTTTTTTTTATTCAATGATTTAAATCATATAAATAATAATTCGACCTTATACACGTTCGACACGATTTTACCCAAAAAGTTATAATATGTGGCAAACACCAAAAATTCACTGACATGTTTTGGGATTGAACCGGGGACTTTTGTGTCATAAATTCATAAAATAAGAAATGAACTCACATCGGCACAGCCATCGAAGAAGAAAACAAATTCTATATTCAACTGATCGGCCACATTTCGTATGAGCGATAAGTGCAAAAATAGCATTTCATTCCACTGGCCACCGCACGTCCAATCAACATACTTGTTACCATAGAGACGGGACAGACAGCAATCCACATCAATGACAACACTAAACAACTTATAATCAAATTTGATTATTTTAACTCAAAAAACATTGATAAGGTGGGATCGAACACGCGACCCCCAAGATTGATAGTGAATTATTACCAATCATCAAACATTTTTATGTAGTGGCAGCTATACGTCCGAAAAATAATAAGATCACTATAATGAGATACTTAGGGTCTATGGGTGATAAAAATGTAATATTACCTCATAAATGTTCTTTTACAAAATTGACCCACTTTTTAATTTTCACTTTTTAATTTCATCGCCACCTTTAATAAGCGTATTTATTAGCTGTTATTTTTATATCTGATTAATAGCTACCACGAATTCTGCATTTGTGGTGCTAATCAAGGGTTTTTGATATATTTAATATATTCATATCCGCATCATATGAGTCAAGAGATCCCGTGTTCAATTCCAACCTTATCAACCGGTTTTATCACTGAACCAGTTCGACTCACATTTTATTTCGACGATTTGTAAACAATGTGTCAAACTGTACATCGTGAAAACATGCCGGAAATAGTTTATTTAAAACTTCATAAAAATCATCCGGAATCATTACGCAAAAAGCACCATTTCTAAAAATAACAAACCTAAAGACGGTAGTCAAGAAAAAACAGACAAAAGATTTCGAATGAGACAGTGGAATCAAATCATGTTTATTTTGAAAGGACTGTAATAAATAACGTTCAGAAAGCTCGAAAATTGTTAACGGAAAATTATAAATGAAGCCTCATTTTTGTAACGACAATTTCGAATAAAAGCGACGAGTGTTTGCTTATTAGTTCAATATAATGAAATTTCATTACAATTTTTCATAATAACAAGCGGCGGTGATATCAGTACACACGTCACTTTTTATTTGTTAGGTACCGCGTCACTTTCATCAGAAGAAAGTGTTAATAAAAAACCAATAAAAATGTCTCATACCGTGCAGATAATTTCTGTGGTCTGCAAGTCGACGAGGTAACAATATTGATATACACCACCTAACCAGTTATGTTAACACAATTCCGCTACGTTAACGCTTTTTGGGCTTTAATGAATTTAGGTTTCCGCCCACGCGCTCCCAGTTATGTTAACAAGATTCAATTATGTTATTAGTTTTTCTTAGGTTTGGTGCTAACATAACTGGTTAGGTAGTGTACATATATTCGTGATCAAACAGGGACGAAACGACAAATGTACACGGTACGTCTACATTTTTATGCAAAATTCAAGCTTTCCGAGATTTACATCTTGAAGGTGAGAAGGTAAGCTTTGTAAGTTCAAAACACATTTCGGCTATTTTCAAGGATTTTCCTGTTTTTTTTTCGAACAGTTATCGGTACATGTCGTTAAAATGTCGACCAATAATTAAACGCCGAACTTCGGATGTTCCGGCTCCAATTTCGTACAATTTCGCATCGCGCAAAAACCGACCAGTTGGATAATCATTAATATATCCATTACCTGAAAACAAATATTTTAAGTAAAAGTTTACTTAAGCTGTTTTACTTAAGCTGTTCACGCAAAAGTTTTTCTAATATGCAGAGGTCGGCAAAAAATCGTAAACCAGACCTAACCCGAATGGACCCGATTTGGACACAAATTGGTCCCTCCTAGACCTGGGCAAAAATAAAGTGGACCCTATCCTTAAAAAAACAGGTCGATTCGGGTACAATCCGGGTAGAGTAAAACATGGGGACCTCTATAATTTAATCCTAAGGGGTATTCAGTGTTCGCGCCTTGTTACGACTACCAAGAACATTTTCAGCAAGTGTAAATCATTTAAACAACTTAAATACAACAATTGTTATGATTTCATAAATATGCAAAAAAAAAATGCAGTTTTAGATATTTTTGTGCTACGGTATTTTTATGGAAATTCACAGATAAATTTAAACTTACCGCCCAATATTTGAATAGCATCAAGACAAACTTGAGTCGCATTTTCCGCAGTGTATAAAATTATTCCGGCACAATCTGCATTGTTGAAATGACCTTGATCGGCGGCCATTGCGCAACGATATAAATACGCTCTAAAAATGTAGATTTTAACCAGAATATTTTTGTGCTTATATTTTCAATTTATTTAATCAAAGTAAAATTTAATTAAAATCAATCGGTTATAAGAAATAGATCGTTTTTTAGGTTTTAAATTTGATATCTCTATAGAGAATTTGTTTTGGCACGGATGAAAATTTAACCCTTAGATTTCAAAAGTTAAAGGGGTCATATTACCCATATATGGGGTCAAAATTGTGCTATGGAGACGGGATGTAAATTTATTCACGTCAATAGTCTCTTTATTTGTTATAATAATTTGTATTAATATTAACTAAAGTTATTTGCCTGTCTAAGTATCTTTATTTAAGTAATTTGTATGTGAAATAAAAGCATTCAGCCCTAGAATCGACTGTCTCAAAGGGAGACAGACGTGTTCGAAAGGGTTACCTGCTTGCGCTGAGCCGAGTGTACATATCAGCCATTTTCCCTTGTAAGAGTTGGAATGTGCCAATTGGTTTACCGAATTGTTTCCGTTCGTGAGCATAGGGAATGGCGACATCACAGGCCGCCTGCATTAAACCAACTGGTCCGCCGGACAGAACTAGACGTTCAAGGTTGAGACCCGACATAAGCACGTAGGCACCTTTTCCGACACCACCAAGAACATTTGACTCATGCACTGGGGTATTTTCAAATACCAGCTCGCCAGTTGGACTAAACGTTAAGGTCATGTTGAGATCCTTTTCAAATCGTGTATAGAATTCGATTGTCATGTCAAGGTCATGTCAAGGTCATGTCAAGATCACGAAAAGTTCATATTAAGAACTAAATTAGGGGTTCTGATAAGCTGCACAAAATAGATGATAATATTACCTTCCTCGAACGCCAAGTTTATCAAGCCGCTGCGCAATAGAGAAGCCTTCGGCGTTCCCTTCGACCAGAAATGCGGTGACCCCGTGGCTGGGCTTGGCCTGCAAATCGGTTTTGGCATAAATGATCATGGTGTCAGCAATTGGTCCATTGGTGATCCACATTTTCGAGCCATTAAGAATGTAGTGGTCGCCCTTCTTGTCGGCTCGAATTTTCATACTCATTACATCGGATCCAGCTCCCGGCTCGCTCATTGCCAAAGCGCCGACATGCTCACCGGAAATTAACTGTCGTCATTTAAAAAATAGGACACCATTTGAATAAACAAGGTATCTTGAAACTTGCGTAACACAAATCAAAAATAATCTTTTATTCTAACCGAAATTATTCCTGCGTGTTTAAAAAAAAAATATGTAAAATGTTAGAACAGTTTTTTTTAGTTTTTCTGTAGAAAACTGACGTGACCTTAAAGCCGTTAAAATGACTATCTTTATAATCAACTTCCTGTATCAATATTACACTTATTTTATTTAATGTCCGGATTTTTAAACGACCTTGGGTAGATATTTGTCTTTTTGTTCCTCTGTTCCGTTACGGACCAGTTGATTAATACATAAATTCGAATGGGCACCATACGAGAGGGCAATGCCGCCGGCAATTCTACTCATTTCCTCCATGATGAGGGTATGCGCCATATAACCCATATCAGTCCCACCGTACTCCTCCGGCGCCGTAATCCCATGAAATCCCATTTCGCCACACTTGACCCAAAAATCCCGAAACTGGGGAAAATCGTCATTTTTATCAATGTCGGTGGCGTGTGGCTCAAGTTCCGTCTCGAGAAAATTGCGTGCCATATGGCGCAGTTCAATCATATCGTCTGATAACCCCATTAAAATATCATCAACCGGTATACCGGCTAAAGCGCGGGAATGTACGCGCAGGATTGAAGAACGACCCGCTCGAGATACACAGGACGATAAACGATTCATCATTCTTTAATATTGTAAAATTGTATTAAAACGGATCATTCGGATAATTCGAGTTTCACATATCAAAAAAACTTCTGTTCAGTTTACTCGCGGACGTAAAGGCAACATAAAAAAATCCGCCGGTATTTTAATTTTTTAACACCAAATTTAAAAATAAAGCATTGTTTGATATATTTCTATTCGACCGTCAAACATAATGTTCCTTCAAACAATCTATCACGGTGTATTAATAAATATACGTCCATATCATATGGACCATATGTGTAACAAAAGAAACACAACACAGCAAAAAGGAAAAAAAATAGGAAACACGCCATATAAGATTTATGATGTCATGTGAAATATAGGCCCAATTTGACAAATAATAAGGTAAGCCTTTATTACAGGGGGTAGGTCTGGAGTGGCGTAATTTCGCGACCTTTTGTGGTCGAGAAAAAACCCGTCTATGAGTACTTTCGCCACCATTTGGTCGCGAATTGTTGTTCAAATTATATTTGGTCGCGAAATGGGTTTTGGGAGAGGTTTCGCGACCTCTGTTTTAAAGTAGATGGTACCCTTCACCGTAGATCTTACCGAAAACGACAGGATTTTAAAGTTTTTTTTTTTCCCAAAAAACATGATTTTGATTTGACCTTATAACTTATAAGGTCAAATGTATTGTCATACTCTCCATAAATGTTCAAAAAAACTGTCCGGATGTTAGTGCAAAAACACTGACTTGACCCCTGTAATTTTTATATAGATCAAATGCGCCTTAGCACAGACTGTGCTGCACAGTTGAGAAAAAAAAAATGAATTTTTAGTATCGTGCGTATTTATTTTCACTGTCAGTTTCAGGGTTATATCATATCTAAACTTGTCTTAGAAGAGTTAAACAAACATTAACTTGACCAAGCCTCACTGGCAACCTTTAAATTGCGGTTTCGAGAGACTTTACTTTTGCTTTTGGTCTCTATTCAGAATAAGACAACACAAAATATATTATTTTTTACAAATCAGAGAATAAAAAAGTCCGGAAAATTTATGGCGTGTTTCCCATAGAGCATATAATCCGATACTTATGCCCGTTGCTCTTGTCAAACTTTAATGTAAGCATTATTTTATTGCTTTTCACTGGATAACCAATCACATTATTGGTTATATAATAGCGCCACAAGCGGCATAAAAGAGGAGTACAATTGCAAAAAAAAGGAACAAATTAGAAGAATAGCGCAGTACAAACAAATAGTCGCAAATCTCCCAGTGGGTATAAAATATATGTAACATATAATATGTTTTTAGTATCACCTATAATTGCTTTGCAAATTTTTTGAAGGGTACAACATTAAAAACAACATGTGGTAAAACCGATAACAGATATCACATTTGATATTACACATTTAAACGGTTTTAATTATTGCGACGAAGAAAACCTTTCGGCATTTTTGTGGGAATTTTTTCCGGCCGTGAAAACCGAAACTGTATCACTTTGTTGTAAACTTTTAATTACTAATGCAGTTTAAAGTAGCCGTTTTTGAAAGACCGATAAACTTTTAATTTGACTGTTTCTTCAGTACTTCCAGTTTTGGCGACTAAAAACAAACCCAAAGAATACGCAAACACCTTCTTTATGGAATAATGAAAACCGTTTTCTGATATCTGCTATCATAGTTAACGAATGTCACCAGAAAATAAATTTTTACTATTTAAATAGTTTAACTATTTAAATAGACTACAGTCCCGTCACACTTAACGTTGAACTTTCTTCAATTTCATATTGTAAAAAAACATGCATTTCCGGACAATTTGACGAAAATTTAACGAGCCTATTTTAAAAATAAAAGTACCTATTTATATGAAATCAAACACGGCGGATCTAATGGTGCGGTTAAAAATTAAAACTTTGACAAATTAACCGACAAAACAGCCAAAAATGTCCGAAATATCAAAAACATGATATATTGCATGCTCGAATATCATTGATATATCTATTTGTACGGAGCCCAACAAGTCAAAGCAAATATAGGGCGTAAAAATGCTAAAAAAGTTAACAAGCGATTTGAAAAATTGTATAATAATTTGCACCATACAAGTGTTGAGAAATCATTAGTCGAGAATCTCCTCGAGAGGTCGAACATATTTTTGCATATACGGTATATGATGTACCTTTAGGCCCTAAAGTTTAGGGGCAACTTTAAAACTCTTTCCAATTTTGATGTTTTACAAGCTCTTTATGGCGGCTCAAATGTTTTGGCACCGGTTGGTTTCGAATCAGATTTTTAGAAATCAGACAGCTCGCTATTAATTTTTTTAAGAACCAATTGGTCTGGTGTCCTTTTTTGATAGGTCTAGTTTTACAAGTAGCATGGCGCAGTTACAGCATCAAACAGTTAAATCATTTCTTTGCCCATAAATGGCGGGGAATGCCCCAAAAGCAGCAGAAAACAAAAAATAAAATTTACAGATATCGATTTGTTAAACGATTTTAATATAAGGGCACTTATGTGTTAGATGATCTTTTTTATAAAGGTTGCTCTCATTAAGATTGCTCATCATTGCTGTGTAATATGTAAAATGGTCGCCTTTTTAAGTTACGTTGCGAACTAGCGGTTACCTAGCGTCCCCTAGTGAGACGTGTTGTTGGGGAAATATGTGTTACCGGAAATCCGGTATAATCGGAATTTTCCAAATTCTTTAGATTTAACTATTTCGTACAGACACTCTTAACAGATAAAGTCTCTGAAAATCTGTATGTATAACAAGTGCAGAGCTAAAGATTTTCAAAAAAAATAGTGTAACCGCTAGGAGCCACGGCAACCAAGGTAACCAAAATATTGAAAGTAATATAATTAAATGATATTTGAACGAGTTGAAAGCATTGTTTGCTAAATCCTCCAAAATAACTTTCTGATTTTATAATCTCGGAGAATTTCAGTGGAAGGTCTGATTATGAAGAAAAATGATGTTACAGCGGAAATGATATTTAACTCTCATTAAACTATCAAAAATAATAAATAAAAGTAATTTGCATAAATATATTGGAAAAACACCCTGCTAAAAAATATATTTCGATAAAATATATATATATACAGAAATGTATATATATATATATATACGTAAATTAAAAAATAGAATAAAGTGAAGCAGTTGGGTTACGCCGATTTTTTAGTTCAAAAGAAGAATCAAAGTCAACTTGAGGGTTATAATTTATAAAATAACATCAAACGGTGGGAACTTCTTATCACAGTTGTGAAGGGTCATTATTAATTTATTCTAGACTTTTACTTTTTCAGAAAAAAATAATCGACGACTGGGAAAAGATGTGTTAAATTAACATTATGTTCGCAACTGTTACCTGTTTGTCTTAAAAAAGTGCAAAAAATATGGTTCTAATAAAAGATAAAAACCATACTGTATGGTCCATACATTTATAAACAAAATAGACCACCTAACCATTTGAAATAACACTTTTTGTTTGGAAAAAACGTGTTACTTAAAATGGCAATCGTTATTTCAAAAGGGTAGTGCGTAAGTTGCCCGCATAGACTATTAAAAAACTACTTTCCGTAGAAACGTGCTCATTTGCCTGAAAATTAGCGGTCCGGCCTATTTTTTCGCTTCGCTAAAGAATCCAAATATGGGTTCGATTTTGACGGATCGGACAAGTGTAATATGGGTTAAACTAGTGCGTAGGCGTAAACCCTACACAAACTTTGGCAAAAAGGAAATGGTGATTTTCTGTGCCTATAAAAATATGATAAGATAAGACAAAGTGTTATTCCAAATGTAAATTATTATTTAAAATGCAAACTGTTATTTCAAATGGTTAGGTGGGTTTTTTTTGTGCTCGAACAATTTATATCGACTAATCAAATCGAGTTTATTCAGCCAAACCGTTAATCTGAGTGTGAGTTAAATTACTAGAGTACCATAATAGGGCCAGAATCGGTACAGGAATTGGGCCGAATTAAGCATAAATGCTATAATGGTCGAATCTGATTGGCTGATATAAAAAATTGGAAAATTTGAATTAATTCAATAAGAGAAAATTGGCATTGAACGTAATTAACGAGTTATGTTTTCTTTGCTTTTTTTTGGCAAAAATGTAAGAAATATGGGCGCGTGGCTGTACGATTTGTTAAGTCACTTTAGTTGAATATTTTATAATAGCCGTCGGATGTTTCAGTCCCAGCTTGGGGCTCTTTAGCGAACTCTTGGAGATATTCTGGAGTATAGTTTCGAAAATCAAACTCATTCGTTGGCCACTTTAGAAAATCACGAAACTCTTTGTCCTTCTTTGAGATCCATTCAGGAAAACCTAAAAATGTTTTTATATGTATAAATTATACCGGTCAAGTATCAGAATTATAGTGTATTCAAATACAGGGTCTGTTTATAACGTCACACCCAAAAAAGTGTCTTGACTTTAAATTATGAAATCCCGCTACCTAAAAATTATCGATATAAAGAATTTTAGGGTAATACTGGTTTCTTCCGGTATAACCGGCTTAATATCAAACACGTTTCAGCTTTAAAATTCAACAGTTTTAAAATATTATTATATTGTCTTACTTTCATTTGGTCCGCAAAAATTTGCCAGTTTGCGACCTTTAAATTTTCGTGATCTCATCTTAGTTTGACTCATTCGCCATTCTGGATGTTCATTTTTCCATCTGATATATTGATCGGCTTCAATATAGCCGGATATGTCTAAAGAATAAAAAATAGTAAAGATATGTATTTTTTAATAAAACGGAAAAATTCCTACACCTACAGGTGTACATATTTACACCGGTTGCGCGTGCAGTCCCTAATCTTTCCGTTTTATTTAAAAAAAAATAGTCGTAGCACCTACGCCCTACGCTCTCCACCCTTTATCTTTTGACGCTATAATATTTCGACCATTAAAAATAATTCATACTTTTTTCAAATTTGAAATTTTTTTTTTTCGCATTTATCTCTCTTATCTAATTCTCTAAAGAGTTACAAAATTTGTACTACAAATGTAACAGTTTAATCGCGCATTTTTCGGAGACATTTGGGAGTAGTCCCCGTGAAAACTGAATTATTCCCTCTGTTAGAGATTTCAGAAAAATTGCCTTCGCCAGGGATCTAATCATCCCGATCGGCAGCCGATAATATTTCCGTTTTTGCAACAGTTTTGATAAAGATTATAGCGCAACCGGTGTACATTAACTTTAGAGATCAGTTGGGTGTTAGTTTTACCTTTAACATACATATAGCAAGTTTGATTGCGTCGTTTTTCGGGTTTGACAATGGGCGAGCTGATCCAGCCAGTAGTTTTATCGGGTTGAAGACATTCGGCCGTCACTTCTTCCGCACGTTTAACGATTTCGTTTGTAATTTTTGCCACCCGATCTTCACCAATGGCTTTCACTTTAAAGGGACGTTAGTTAAATAAAAGATCATTTGATATATATTGGGGTGAGTCAGGTCATTTTCGATAATAGAAAACTTGATGTACACAAAGGCATTATCGCTCACCCCATAACATATATTCCCTTTAGGTAAATTGACACTTGTATGACCTTTAACCCCCGAACAGAATAATCAAAAAAAAGAAACACGAGCCCAGAAATTCGTATCCTCATAGCTTTTAGTTACTTTTTCAGTCACAAGGTTGGTTGGTTATAATGTCTTAGTAAAAATAATCATAATAGTTAAAAATTTAATTGCGGTTTAGATTAAAGACTTAGAACAAACCCATTAATTCCAAAAGTAATTAGTAATTTCCAATTGTATTTTTTGTTCTACAATTGACGATTTCTACCATTTCATTTAAGGAGGTGAGTGACCCTCTGTGTACAAATATGTCATGCCAAAAAAGTGATCGTAAAAGATGTTGTAGACTGTGAATCTCAATGAACTTTTTTGAAACATACTAACAAAACTCCCTTGCATCAGCTAATTTGTTTTATCGAAGCAAAACTATCACCATAGGCCGCCCACAAAGCCATGAACTTTGCTAAAAATCAAATCGGATATTGGATCTAGTTTTACAACTTTGATGCTATTGAGTTCTTTTTTGTTTTAAAAGTTTCGTTTTAACAAAGAGCACAAAACTGTTGTCTTCGATTTTTAAATAAATGTCTGGTAAAAAAAAATTATCTCAAAAAACACTAAAAATTTTCCAATGTGCCAGATTCACGACCATGAATTTTAATGATACAAAACGGATATCAAAAATCGGCTTCAAACGTTTTCAGCCCCTTGCTTTAGCGCAACTATTACAAAAAAAATAAAATTGATACCACCAAAACTACTCAAAAAATAAAAATACGGTCCGTAGAAATCATCTTCAAAAACGAATATTTTTGTGTAATAAGTGTCCCCTGTATTGGGAGTTGGCAACAATTTTGTGATCGAAGATGTTTTCTTATTAAACTAGACATTAGAGAATACCATACCAGCGAAATAATACAGAAAAAAGATGTTTCAGAACATTTTACTTCCACTAATAGTACACGCATTTTTTTCATAATCGTATTAGTCGAAATTTTCAAANTACAATTCCAAATGAACTTGGAAGGACTTTATAATAATCAGCAAGCCTTAGTCAACTGATAAAATGACCAAAAATATTTCTAAGGGTCATTTTCCTGATTTTCAGTTTTATTTGTAAACAAAAGGTCACTCACCTCCTTAATAAATCCAATAAAGATCAAAATTGTCATTTTAAAATTGAACCCGAACAAACGTCCGGAGCTCGTGCCGAGGAAAGTTAAGGGGAGTTTGTCGTTATAGTCTACATTATACTAGTAACTATAGTTGCTTAAAATATGTATAATAGTATTCGAGAGGTCGGCACTTTTGGACCCTACCCTGATTGGACCCGAATGGACCCTATTGGACCTTATTTTTTTAGGGTAGGGTCCACTTTTTTCATAAATATGATTCGTTAATTATCTCCCCGATTATAAAATATTGTAAAGTTCGTCACAACTTTTTATTACGTTTTCCCTAATGGCCCTTAGTGACCTCTTTTTAAAAATTATCGAGTGAAAAATTTAAATTTTTGGTGATACCTTCGCGATCTAATTTCTTCTTAAAATATTCGTAAAGTCGATAGTCGGCCCAATTGAGTTCGCGTAGTTTCCGTTTTGCCATCATATTAATACTTTTTCCGTCTTTTGTCATTTGGTTCAACTAAAATCATCATATAGGGCTTAAGTTAACAAATAAACAAGATGAAACCTTTAAATGTACAACGTCATCGATTTCCCAGCATAATTTTAGCATCAAAACCGCTAAAGACCGATCCACATCTATAAAAAATAAGTTAACCCTTAAGTATAATATGTAAGTATAATAAATAGTTACAACTTGAAAAACCTCCATTCATGCCACATTGAACTCATTTACTTCAATTTGCATAACCCTAAATTTAATCGTTTTATAACCCAAAAAATTGTCGTGAAATTACATATTACATAAAATTTAGCCCCACGACTTGCGTGGGCAACAAGTTAAATAAGGAGAAAGACGAATAAAATATGACAATTTATGGAAAATTCTCACAAATTATGAGAAATTCACAAAAATGATTTTTAAGTAAACCCTTTTTAAGCCTTAAATTTTGAATTAAAAGTCAGAGTTTATATCCCAAAGGACCTGAACTCTTATTAAAAATTTCTTGATACTTGAAAAACGGCCTTTTGGGGAAAAACTGAACCCCCCCCCCCCAAAAAAAAACAATGTACGGTTGACCCTGTTTTACCTTCCAATATAATAATATGATCAAAATCGCTATCAATTTGTTGAATCCAATTATCGACCAATTGAATGAGCCTATTTTGCGTATTTCTAAGTAAATATGATGGATAACCAAAAAAGATAAATTGTGGATTGACGACGAACAGGTAGGCCGAGTGGGAATATGCAAATTGGTACAAATATTCCCATGGCTTCGAGAGAAACTGTTCGATTTCTTTATACCAGTCTGGATTTTTGTCCATATCGAGCGTGGGTTTAATATCCTGGGTGGTTTTTTAACCCGACTTAATTTTTAAGCAATTTGACTGTTTCCCTGATATAAACCTCACGATTGACCACCTTTCCCGGTACTATACATAATTTAACGCAGTCAGGCCCTGACACATGTGAACTTTTATTTCCAAAAAGTGGTGAGATTTCCGCTAAGTACGACGAACAATATCTCTTTAGATGTGCATGTTTTCCGGAAACCCAAAATGCACATCTAGAGACCGCTTACTATAATTAGCCAAAATTTCAGTCTGGTTAAAAACCACCCTTGTTGACCAGAACGCGCATTTCTTTGGTGAGGCCGTTGTAGTACTTCCAGGAAGACATGAAATTATCCAAGGGGTCACGAAGAATTGACACCTTAAATGTATTTGGATGCATAACATCGTCAATCGCCGTTTTATTGTATCTAAAGTTTACACGTATCAATAAAGATGGACGTTAAATGTCCTAGAAACGGTACAAGCAGAAGCGATAATAAGGCTTAGGGTTGAAAGACCCTAAACTCAATTTTAAGACCTTATCAAAAACTTTTAAAATATAAAATTGTTTAAAACACACACCTCATTTCATCTCAGAAAATGTGGAAATGATTTTAGACTGTACCTAGAAAAGGTTAAAGGACATTATTTTATGAACAAAAATTTGCTCAAAATGACAAAGGTCAGAAAGGAGTATTTACCTTTAGGTTAACAAATGGAAAATATTTATGAAAATGCGGGATTCCATACATATGGAATTTCCAGGGACAATTTCTGAATAGAACGAGAAGTTGCCCCAAAACTGAACTACAGGGGCCGCTAAATAAGGGTCGGTTTCGTGTTTTGAGAAACCGACTCTTATTTGGCGACCTCGACTCTTATTTGACGACCCCCCCCTGCACTCCTTATCCAAGTACAAATGACTGTAAATAAGTTTTCTTACCTCATATGAACGTAGGAAATATCAAATTTTGGCCTGTTGGGTATGTCACGACCCATATAACAAAGTCCTTCATTAAACGGCATATATCCATTTAAAAAGAACATGGCCCCATTTGGCGATTCGCCCATTAAAAAGTTCGTCCCGGGCCGCGAATATCCAAATCGCATCAGTATATTGGCCATTGTGGTCGAACCAGTTTTTGATGTTTTCAAAAAATAAATTTTGTCTTTCTTCTCGCACTGGTCATGCCGGTAAACGCCTACGCGATCCGCCAGTGGATAATTTTTCCATGTTTTAAATTCCTCAGTTGGCGTAGGAAGCGTCGGTGGGCTTAGTTTTAGTTTTTCAGGTTCCTAAATACACCAGATTAATGATGAGATATGGATTTTATATACTAGTATAAACCCCTTGCGGACTTATCGAGCCGGTTTTACGGTTCGTCCTGTTATCAGGACGGGTTTTTTCTAAAACGTTTTCCCGAGAGGCCAATCTTTATATTTTAAGAACTGCGGGCGGTCTTTATTTCCAAAGTCGGTAGATAATCGCGGAGGGATTGTAATGCACCACCTTACGGGTTATATTACCACGAGTTATGACTAATCCGGGGCGGGTAGTAACTAACTAATAAAGGTTGCTCGTATTTGCCAATTTAGTTTTCTACTTAATGGACTGGTGCCCTTCATGTATATTAGAGCCCTTCTTCTTCGTTATTATTGCATCCACAATTATTCAAATAATTAAATAAACAAAGATTCCTAAAAAAAACTTAAGGTTGAAATGAAATAGCTTTCTACCCATTATTCAAAACGCTAAAGGTCAACTGCGGTTAACCGGAATAATGAATTATACGAAAAATTTCCTATAGATAAGAATTTCAATTTGTTATCAAAAAACCTCTAAAACATTGTTTTCTTCCGTCATATCCGGCTGCTGCAATTTCCCGAGACTTTCATCAACAAGTCGAAGAAATTTTTCGGAAAATGACTCGTAAAAAGTGCCCATAAAATTTTGGAGTTCGTCTGGATCATAGGGATTGGGCTGATCGGCTTTGCTTGTTTTGAGATTTTTTAGCTCTTCGTCGAGACGCTTAGGTGGATTTTTTTAGAATATCGGAGACTTGCTCGGAATGGTGCGCCTCCATGTTAGAATATTAGACAAAATGTGTAAACTTTTTTATTCATTAGGTTTACAGTTGGTGACTAAACGAGTTGACACTTAACGAGTTGACAAAGACTCAACGACTTGACAGTTTTTGACGAAAAAATCGGAAACGAAAGTGTCAACTCGTTTAGTCACCAACTGTATATGAGGTTTATATGATGTGACTGATGATCTTACAGGGGGTTATAACTTATAAGGTCAATGTCTAAAAAAATTATTTGACCTTAATTGCATTTGTAAAGACTGATTTGACCTTATAACCAACCATTTGTTTTCGTTGGATCCAACATAAAAGTCAAAAAAGACATGATTTCTATAAAAAAATTATTACCCGTGTCATTCTAAATGAATATGTGACGTTCTAAATGTACACCCAAAAAAAGTGAAAAAGACATGATTTATCTTGAAAAAAAAACTGACTTGGCTTTAGTGCAAAAAACTGACTTGAGCTAACGACATAATTCGCTGACCTTATAACCAATCCGTCTGTTTGTTTGTAGTTTTTTTTTCTAATTTCGACTAGGAAATTAATTAATTATAAGAATGTAATTTCATTTTTAGTTAGAATTTCTAACCGATTGCAAAATAACCCACCGTACTATTTGAACTAACAATTTGCATTTGAGAAAAAAATCTTATTTCAAATGGCTAGGTTATAGTTCCTTTTGATACCTATTAACACGAAGGTTCTGTAGTCCAAGCAAATTTCCGGCGTTCAAAAAAAGCTACCTTAATTTCTTCTAGAATTCTGGGGGCGAGATCCTCCTGCGGCGAGAGGGAAGGTTCATCGGAAACCTGCTCAAAGGAGACGAATTCGTATCCAAGCAAAATGCATATTATTAGTAAGACTAATAGGCCAATTGATGTTGTTGTGTTGCTCATCATTCACAAATATTACTGTTTTCGCTTACTTTAATACATTCTAAACATTTATGTCTTAGTTAACCCCTAAACATCAGTGTCGAAGAGTTGCCCATAATACACGTCAAGTTTTAATGGGACCTTTTAGTACAGCAGTCCAATGTGAACATTTTTTGTTTGATTTACACCGGCAATTCCCGGAGAAAAATTGTTTTCCCTGACTTGTAAACTAATCTGAGGGTTACTAGAAACTCAAATACAAGTTGACCTCTTATTAGTATAAAGGTGATGATTAATACGTAAAACCACTTTTGCTCTTCACTTTTAATAGTATTAAAAGTGAAGAGCAAAAGTGGTGACTATTAATCATTAAATTAATACGTAAAAATTCAGCGTACAAAAAATGGAAGCTATTGCTGAAAAATTCCACCAAAACAATTTGGACACAAACGATCGGTATTTTAACCTTAAATGGACTTAGTATTCTCTTTTATTCAAATTATTATTTATTCACAGTACGCGCCCGTACGAGCCTTAGGCCCAATTTAAGACTCTACGAAGTTCAAATATTTCATTAACGCCCTTTTTTTTCTTCTAAAAAATATCATTTTTGTGTTCCGCTATAGAATCATCATTTTTACATACTAAAAAACAACCAATGGATAACATCGAGGGTCTATGACCGACCTAACAAAGACTATTAATAATGTCTATTATTAGAAGGGTGCCGTATGGCACATCCGGTCACGCAGGCGAAATTGATCACCAATCCTGCAAGAGTTAAACTCCATCAATTTTCGTAGGTTTATTGAAATTTACTGGTTTCCTTATTCCCCCAAAAATACACAAACATATGCGTCCATGAATCATGGACCATGATAAATAGTAACGTGAATTTTTCTCTTGGAATTACGCTAAGTTTTGCGTAATAGTTTTCTCTTCAAAAGTTACAATAAACAAACAAATTACTACGAAAATCATCAAATATACATTTTCCGTCAATTTTATAGCCGTAATGAATTTTTTCATGTTTATAAATTTATCTAGACTATTTACACGGTAAAAAGAAGGTGTATTATTTTTGGATCGGTAATATTCGTAAAGAAGAATATCCCACGGACTCTGATTGGCTGAGTGTTTGTTGGGGTCGATTGACACAGCCAATCACAGCACGCCATTCCACCGACGTCATTCAAAGTTCGGGGTCAACTTTTTCATTCCAGCAAGTTTTCTTTTGCTTCTAACTAAAAATACCAAAACAAATAAAAATAGAAAAATATCCTATGGTAATATTTTGATGTCCTATTTCTAAATGTTAACAAAAGTGGTTTTGTTTTATGATTTTAACGTTTACAGAGAAATATTTCACAGGTCGGATTTCCGAAGAATTGAAAACAAAAAAATGGGTAGTCA
>SCLG01000018.1:1100333-1136745 GCA_004367875.1 Oikopleura albicans
AATAAAACTAAAAATAAAATCAAAAGCGTGATTTTTTGACTATTTTATTATGAATCTGAACTAGCTGTTGACAAATAAGAGTCATAAAATTGAGTACAGTACCAAATATTTTGTTATGTTGAGTCGACAAAAAATGCCCCTTTAGAGCCACAAAAAACATGTTGTTTGTTTGGAATATAGGCCGTGTTCGAATATAATGCGTTAAATAAAACCGGAAAAAATGGCACAAATCCACTGTTAACTCCCAGGGGGAAGTGCGTGTAAATAGACACGCAACTTGCTTTTTTCGTCGATTTAAGTCATATGGAGGCCCCGTACGGCAAAACGGAAAATTTGATTAACGCTGTTTTTTGCGTAGGTTGCAGATTTCAAACAGCTCTATGGGGCCCTGGTGGCCCAAATCAATTTCTGAATAGTCAGATCGACGTAGTTTGACGAGCTCTACAACTTGGCTTTACCAGTTTTTGAATTATTGCGAATTTTTGAAGTGCGTGTTTATTTACACACATTTTCCCCCTACTGGTTCCCAAAAATTCCTTCCCCTGAGAGTTAAGTTCCAGGAATTTTGTTCCGGGCATTTTGTTAAGTTTAGGGCGTTAAGTTCCGTAGACAGGCGGTATATAAAAAATGGGCAAAAAAGGCCCCTTTAGAGCCACCAAAAATAGGTTTTTTAGAGGCTCTAAAGGGGCTAGTTATTTTTTGTTAATTGAATGAGTGCTAAAAATGGGCAAAAAAATGGGGCTATTATTTTTTTCCTTATTTCAAATTATTCCAAAAGGAATTATTTCAGAAGGAATTGAAATATTTTTGAAATATCTTTTTGCCGTGGACACCCATTATTCCAAATGGAAATTTTTATTCCAAATGGGTCTTTCTTCCAAATGGAATTATTCCATTTGGTGACTACCCCAAAAAAATGAATGGTTTTTTTGTTATTAATTCATTGCATACAGTCATTACTCCTTTTTGGGACGTTTTCGGTTCTCGAAAATAGCGTCCGAAAAGGAATATCGTCACAAATCACCTTGATGTTATAGGTTAACTTACTGCCGACGACTCTCTCTGATGTTCATTGTTTATAAAGAAAAAAAAATGGCCAACTATTTTGGGAGGGTTTTTCCTGCCATAGTTTATATACATCCCTTGCGTCGTTATCGGGTCATAATTGCCACTTAAAAATTTTAGCTTCTCCACCTACGTGTAGCTATCCAGTGCGTAGTACGCACGGTGTTCAAAACGCGATTTTATAAAATACCGATATCTCAGATATAATGGAGACGTTTTGAATTCGCCTTTCGTGTGGGTTAAAAAATGGCGTAATCTAAAGGTTTTTTTTCTGAAAATGTAAACCGAAAAATAATTTAGAATTTTTTAACAAAAAATGCATTCATATCGGAATTTTTGATCGTTAAAAATCGTAAAACATACACAAAACGTGGCCCAGTTAACTGGGGCATTATCGGTTTAGAAGATTTTTTTTTTGATTTTCCAACAAATTCTAAAAAAAACAGGATGGTAAATTTTTTTTCGGGCTTTTTATCTTTTTTTTTTGATAAAATATTTTATGCTTCATTCCATTTTAGACATATATTATACCAAATAGATAAGACATTAAACACGGTCTGCAAAAGATTGGTTTATGTTTTAAAATGTTTTCTAGTCACAAAACAGTTGTAATAAACAAACCATTTTCGAAATTAATTGATAACAACTAAAAAATTAAACTTTTTTTTATTATTAAATCGTTGACCAAATTATTGTCGAGATTGTAAGTAATATTCCCAAAAAATATTTTCGACTTCAAATTAGCAGTATTTTTTCTATTTATTGTCTTAGCCATTGACAGAGAGATATTTGTATTTTGATATACTAGTTATTTAATACTTACAGTGTTAAAAATGTATATTAATTAAGAGATATGTACACCCCCTGCGCAGTTATTTTGCGAAAGTTTTTTCAAAAAATGATAATTGTACAGGGCGTAGGCGTAAAAAATGACTAAATATTACCTTTCTGCAAGATAATTGGCTGCAAGTTAATTGCGTAGGCAACACAATAACGAAATAACTCCGCAAGAGGTGTATGAAATAGGAGGCCTGAAATAGTCGAAGTCGTTTTTTCCCTTCGACATAAAGTGTTGTTCCAAAGGTATGATTCATACGGTATGAACTATAATATAGGACCTATATTATATAGGAAACGAAAGACCGAAAACGAAATCGGCTATTTTATTCATCTTTATCAAAGAACCACAATTATCACAGTGATAGTCTACTCTTTTATTTTGTTTTTTCTTCTTATCTGTGTACTACAGTATGTGCCATACTGTGTAGTATACAGTATACCTATTAGGTTGTTAAACATCTGAATTATGATTCAAAACTTTAGAAATTATCATTATAGATGTATAAGATGTAATTGAAAACCGGGCCACAATCCATCAATGAAATTTTCAGTAGAATTTTAATGCAGACAAACTGTACAGGGGCGTATTTTTTTTTTTTGATTAATTTTCAGAACTTCGAAGAAGATTTTATTAGCAGGGAATTTTTGGAAACAATAAAACCGGCAAAGCAGAGCTTCGGTTGCCGGTAATTATTTTGAAGTATTTTTTTCTTCTGTTTCCACGCCTACCAGCTACCTATATTTTTGTTATAGGTTGGCTGGATTGTAGCACAAATCTTTATCCACGAGGAATCCAACTTGCACCATCCGGCAGGTTATCTTGATTGTTAACTAAAATGTTAATACTAGATACCTGCTTAACTAGGGGGGTAAAATTATGATAGTTGGTTTTTTACTATCATAAAGTAATATATGACTCACTCTCTCTTTTTTTATGAAAAAGTATAGTTTCTCTTTTTTTTATAACTGTTGTGGTCCTTTTACTTTTATTACTTTTTGTTTCCTAAAAATTAAAAAATATGTAAAAAAACTGTTCCTTTACTTACTGTTATTTTCGTGAAATAATTTCCATTGATTCTGATAAAATAGTTCTTCTATAAATATTTGTAACAAATTCTCTTCAAAAATAAAATAATGAACACCAACAACCCAGTTTATTCTCTCCCATTGTGTTATTTTCTCGCAATTTGCAATTTTTTTGCATATTTTGACCCAGGATTTCAGCCAGTCCAGGTCGATTAGTCTTTTCTCTATTAATTTTGTGGCATCATTTACAGAGTTTCTCACCAGCATCTGAGCCATTATCCGACAACCATTTTTATGCATTTTGAGTTGGTTAGCAGCCATTTTGGACAACGTTAGTTTGATAAAATAATAACAAAAGTTCTTGATTATTTTACCAATTTTGTTTTTAAGTTGTGGTACCAGGAATTTTAATATTATTTTTATCAAGACATAGCTGAAAACAGTCCATTTTATGATTCCCAAGCATAAGGAAGTATGTTCAAGATTCATTTCATGCGTTGTGGTATCATGACTTTTAGTAAAGGATTTGATATTATGAATGTTTTAATGGATCAGTGACTCATTATGATGAGTAATTATAGGCTCTTATTTTCTTATTAAAAAGTCGTTAAGTTTAGTTTTGTTTACAGCTCGTCTTATGAAATAGCCAATGAGCGTGTGGCATTTGTGTTAATACTATACGTAATATGAAGCATAATAAATTATACTAATGATTTTTGATTGTTTTTTTGTAATTAATTTACCAGTTGAGAGAGAATTTAATTATGAGAAATATTCCTGATAACTTTTATGTTCATATTCTAATTAATAATACTTAATCTTTCGTTTATGATTTATATAGGGGGGTCTGATTATAAGTCACAAAATGTGACCGTTATAAGGTCAAGTCATCTTTTTTTTGTACTAAGGTCAAGTCATTTTCTGCACTAAGTTTAGTCAAGGTCCGGTCAATTTTTTATAGGATTAGCTGAAAAAACTAGCTAAAATTTTTAAATAAACTTATACACTTAAAAGTAATTATTTAATGCTCTACTTGTCGTGCGTTTTTTTATATATTGTTGTACTCAAGAAAAGCAAATTAGTGAACAAAAAAATATTCATTCGGGAAAAGCATAACATCCAGTAATGGTAGAATTGCTCTTTTGTGTTTAGCCTTAACTCATATCCTTATCTTCATTTTTGTGCCTTCTTAATTTATTAGTAGTGAATTTTTGTGAAAATTATACTTTTAATTTTTTAAAGAAATTTGTTGGGTTGTATTAGATTATTATTATGTAATTAACTAACAGGTTTTATAGGTCCGTATAGTTTTAATTTTTCTGGAAATGTCTTATACATTATGAGGTATTAGAACGGGGAAAAAAGAGTAAGAGGGGCCTTAACCCTTATCATTTTGCGTCAACATTTTAATTCATTTTTGGTATAAATATTCATTTAATAAATGGTGTTTATTACTATTATTATTTTTATTAGGAAAATAGCATGGTATGTGTACTTAATTAGTTTTTTTCTAAAATCTCATATTTTAATCATATCCTTTTCCTGTTGTCCGCGCTATATCTTTTATGTATCTTCTCGCTCCAGTTCATATAGTTACTGACAAGTCTAAATATTAACACATGTTTTTATATTATTTAGAACAGGTTGTGGATACGAATATCAAGTGTTGTGTACGGAGTGAAGGGAGAGTCTGGCGTCAAGATCAATATAATCTATATATTTGTAAGTTCTCTTTAATTAGATTCTCAATTATTTGTTCTCGTGTTTTTGTATATTTCTTAAGGCACGCTACATAGTCATTGATATGACATAAAAAGCCATTAAAAATATGAAGTCTTTTTATTTTTCAAGAAATATTATCTATAAGCAAAATCAATTTTTTTATTCTACACACTAAATGCGATTTTTATTCAGTTTTTCGACGCCAACACAAATTAGGTCAGTAATTATTGAGTACTATTTTTAGGTAATCAACGAAGTATTCGAGACAAGAAAGTATTTTTGGAACGAACCATATTTGACGTCATAATTTGGTTGTAATTTATAAAGAAGAAAAAAGGTAATTATTATGTTTTACCCTAAAGGGTTAACTTGATACTCCATTTATTGTATATCTATCTCGCTTTTTTTTATATCACATGTTTTTGTGGCATTTGATTTTTATCCTTTTTGTTTGAATTATTTTTTAAATATTATTTTCCGCTTTTATTTTGAATAAAATGATATTTTTTTATAAGACTATAAAAATTTTTTCTAAGGTTACAGTATCGCTATGTCTTATTATTTTTTATAGTAGTCACGATGGACCGTCATGAAGAGTTTGATCGAGCCCGCCGAGTGGCAATTGCGCAAGAGATTATGTTGATAATTGGTAAATACGATGTTTTTTACCCTACAAATACTCGCTATTTTAATCTTCGACGGTATAACGATTTAGTTGGGTTGCTATTTACAGATCACCATGAATTATTGGGGCTTCTACATGATTTTATATGGTCCACCAGAATGTTTTTTCCTGTAGTTTTGGAAAATTGTGCTTCCAATATTAATCGGGCCCAGTTATTGTATGATAGATTGACTGTAGAAGAACAGCGTATTATACGCGTGCTTGGTTATAATAATATTATAGATAACTACCTTATTGGTACCGTTTTGAAATTTTTGGAACCTGTTGTGCGGTATGATCCTCCGCCCCGAGCAGATTTGCAGTATGCTCTACTTTTGATGGAGACTCAATTTCCGTATTTGCTATAGTCTTTTTTTCTGAATTTTTGGTTCATTTTTTGGACTTTTCTTTTGAAGCATACCTTCACTGGCAGTAAACTTCAGTTCATTCGCTTTTTACAGATTGTGAAAAGTTAATTATCATTTGTAAATTTGTAAAAACAGAGTTCAAAGTAACAGATAAACCGATTGTTTTTGAGCTTAAGATAAGCTATTTTTCATTTACTTGTTCGCCTATAAGTCCAAACGCTGATCTGTGCTGCCTTGACTCATTTATAAAGTCCTTATTATGCCTTTATTTATATAAACCCATTCCTATCATTTTATGCTATTCTAAACATGTTTATGATTTAATTCTTGCAATAGTCAGTAATACGGCTTTAAATAACCTAAAGTCGTTTCTTCAATTTCTTCCTATTTAACTGCCAATAGATCTATTATTATGGGTTTATATTATCTTAAATTTTAACTTTTCAGATTATGAAATTGTTTCGTAAGTCGTTGCGAGATGATCGATTACAGTTGGAGTCTAATGGTTCGAAATTGATGGCCTTAACCTTATCACACCATAGAGGGTAAGTGATAACAAAAAATGACATTATATTGCCTACATTTTCATTTTTCATGCTTTAAATGTGATTAGGAGATTGATGGTTATATTTTGGTTTTGTGTTATTCTAAGGTCAAAACAAAATTTTTATTTCTAGATTTCGACCTTATATTATAACTCATAAGGCATTTAGTATTCTCATTATTCAACATTTTAGGCCGGATTCATTAGGGTTTTTCTTTATTATTTTATTTAATTACTATACTTCGCTTACATCACTTTATAATAGTTATACCAGACGATTTTCCAGCGCTGAACGATTCTACTTGCCGGATTTATACAATTTGCCCCGTCATGTTCGTCAGATTTTACAGTATATTACAGGTAATTATTATCAATATCAAATTTTCCCAACTAAACTGTTAATTCAATTCAACTCGATTACTTAGTGAAAAATTTATGTTCTCAGATATTATGAGTGATAATATGTATTTTTTTGCGATTATATATATTATATTATATATGTGAATATGTTGAGTAGAAAATGAAACACACCGACCTTATAAATAAGTTTTTTTTTTGTAATTTTTTATTTAAGTTGTGTCAAAAATGGACTGTTACGATGATTGGAAAAATCTTGAATTGGGATTGCGTATGTTGTTGGATTATAAGCGACAACATCCTAGCTGCTTCCCATCTTACATTCATGAGGTGGATGAGTCGGTCACGATATGTCTTTGTACCCTACTTGAAATTGTACCTGCTAAGCAGTAAGTTTAATCAAAATGTATCTTTTTACTATTCAGTTTACAAAGTGTTTAGCCGCCTGGTTAATCCCTAATTTTTAGCCATAATATGCAGTGGATGATCTCTGTAGTAGCGCCATTAGTATTATTGAGTTCACTGATTCATAACATTTAGTGTATGGTTAATTTTGCCTTACATTATCACTCTTTGCATGTTTATTTTTCATCATATTTTTACACTTCATTTTTAGATTGCTCTATCTAGTTTTTGAGTTTTTTAATGGACGTTCAACCTGACTCAACCGAGTCTACACCTCCTGTTCCTAACGAGAATTTAGCAACTCCGCCTATAAGGGATGAAAGAGTTACTGAAACGTAATATTCATTGCATGTGTTTTTTTTGATCATAATTTAATTATTAGGCTCGGATCTTTTAATATGCAACTTTGTCGTTTACGATTGGAAATTCAAGAATTACGTACTCGTATTTTTGACAAGGTATATACTTTTTTTTGTTTTTTTGGTCCCAATTATTTTTGACAAGATGATTTTATACAGCTAATTTTTTAACCCGTCTTTTTGTAGGGTGCATCAAGTGTTGGCGATTTCGAAGTATTCCAACAACGCATACGCGAGGAGTTAAATACTGTTTTTGGCGATACTTCTCGTCAATTATGCGATGTGATGTTAGGTCTACGTCAAATTGAGTCGCGACTTGCTTCAGTGGAAACTCGTCAATGGCCTGATCGCGCTGCTGGACCTAATTTATCCGGGATGAATGGGCAAATTGTAGCATTAGTTGACCGCGTTCGCGATGGGGAGGATACTTTGAATAGTGCCAAGGTAATTATTATAATTTTACTTGTTTTAATTTTTAATTTTTAGGTCTTTTATTCACTAGTTATTATTGTGATAGTTAATAATTTTAATAATTTTTAATTTACTAATTTTTAGGGAAAGTTATTTGACATGTTATCTGAATTGGCGACAGCACATTTACGATTGGTAGAGGAAAATGGGGCGATTCGTAGTGGACAATCCTCATTGATTGGCAATTTTGATGGTAATTTATTTTCATTTTTCATTGAATTTGTAAAAATGAAAAATTAACATAGTAATGATGGCTCGGGTGAACGAAATGGTTACGGAACTGAAGACTAATTGTGCAGCTCAAGAGGATTTGGGCAAGAACCATGAAGGCTTAGAGGCGCGCGTAACAGCCCTTCAAGATCGGATGTCAATTATTCATGACGAGATGGTGCAAATGCGGTCGCAGTTCTATAGCTTAAATGGCGGCGTCCCTGGTGGTGAAGAGTCATTACCTGTTTCTTTACCTTCATTGTGTCATAAGGTAATATTTTTTAGCTAATTTTTTTTATTCGTTTGTTAAATATGACTTATTAATGTTGTTTTTTTTCATTTTTTTTATTTAGCGTGCGACGTTTCTATTAAAATCGCTACCTGTGTATTCTTTTAAAATGCACTATGTATCCATTTAATTGATGTCTTACACATTCCCGATACATTTTTGAGTCTTATGTTAAACTGTCAATTTTGATTTTTGAAATTTCATTACTAATGTATGCAATATTTTTACAGTCATGTAAGCCATTTATATTGTTATTTTGGTGACCTTTTTACATATTTTTCATTTTTGAAGATTTTTATAAGGTTATTATTGTAAACTCTCTTTTTTTTAGGTTAACACACTTGGTAAGAATTTACGTGCTTTGATGGAGAAGGGTAAGGATTCGTTGGTGACGAAGCCTAAGATGGATCAAGTGGAGCTGGTTATTGGCGGCCTTACCCAGCGAATTATGAATTTGGAATCCCAGTTTGCCGATACTTCCTCTCGCGTGCGTCATAATTCGAACCGATTTAAGGTTAGCCAGGCTAAGGCTGAATTGGCGGCTTTGCAATCCGAACGACCAACATCCGGTGGTAATGGTCAATCTGAACATGATTCACGGTCTGACGTTTTGGAGCCTGATTTACCTGATCGCAGTAAGTTATTTTGACATGTAAAATTATTTATTATTTATTATTAGTTTTTGCTTTCTTATTTTCAATTGACTAGATAATACTATAATGTTTTTTTGTACATTTAATTTTATCCATTTTTCCTGCTTCTAGTATGGTTAACTGGTTAAGGTTAAACTGACTTAAATTGGTGCGACCAGTTTTTCAAAAAATATACAATGATCAGAGATTATAATCATGGATATATTTTTATATTTCGGTTATTTCATAATATAACGCGTGATTGTATTAGTATTGTATTTTTTATAGTAATTTTTGTTTATGTGATTACTCATTTAACTTATAACTTAACACTCAGTTTGTAAACATTTAAGTAGTCACTTGTTTTAGTGGAACTTGGTTCACGTATGGACTTTGAGGTACCGTCTCGCTCGCAATCAGCTAGTCAAATAGTGATCTCGTCGTCCTCCTCTGGTATGACTCTCAACTTGCCTCAAAAGGTTAAGGTTCCTTCAACTTTGACCTTAAAACCACCTGGTGTGGCGACCTCTGACGGAACGAATCCCATACCTACGATCTTAACGGAGAGGTTTTTGTCTGTTTCAACTGGGTATGTTCAATCAATGGTGGTGACCGAGCGTTTGTCGGAGGATACGATTCGTTGCCCGGATTATGCACCCCTGCCTCAAGTTGTCGCGAATTTTGGACATGGCGATTTAAACTGGTAAATAATTATTATGTGATAGTTAAATTTTATGGTGAAATTGTCAATTTTATCTCAGAAAGTTGTTTTAGTCTGTGCTTTATTTATATTAACCCTCATTTTTGTATTATATTGTTTTTTGAGTTTCCCCTTTTGTACTTATTTAACCTTCATTTTTATTTAGTGCCGATTTGGTCCATTTTCATAACAAATTGAGTTCTGCTGTTGCTGGCTTATGCGGTGTTATCAATTTGAATTACCGGCCGAATCATGAATTACTCGAACTTTTGGGTGTCCCGTTTGTTTTGGCAACTATTAATCGGCTACGCCGAATTTTCTGTAAAGGCAAGTAATTAGTGTGTTGGCTATAAGGTTAAGTTTAAGGGCCATTTTCATTAATATTTTCTTAGTTTTCTAATTTATTTTATTTTTAGGACAAACACGATACCATTTTGTTCGTTATTCAAGGCAATTGGTTTCATCTGGACGGCAAAAATATTTACATTATTTGCGCTCCATTGAAGTGTCAAGACTTCAAGCCGAATATAATTCACTTGACGTAAATGCTGCTCTGGAATCTGCTAGCTCAGTGGTGGCAGCGGCTGATTTTGATGAAGATTCACCACATGATGTAAATATTTATTTTTTATCTTAGTTTTCATTATTGTGCTTAATCCTTTTTTACGAAAATTTATTATTATTTTTGTCTTATTCTTTTTTTTAAAAACCTGAATTTTTTAATTTTAGGGTTGCTTTTCTTTATAAAAAACTTCATTTTTTTTGAATCATTTTTTAATTCCTTTTTTACGCGTAATTTGTTAAAATATGTTTTTTTTTTAATTTTATGTTTTCAGGTTTCCACTAATTCGATCCTAACGACTATGGCGTGTGGTGTTGTGAAGGCTACAGTGAACGTTAATACTGGATTGGTTGAATCAGAGACCAGTGGCTTACCTTCAACCGGACAGCCCGAAAGTGTGCAATCGTTGGTGGGAACAAACGCAGAAGAAACCGATCAAGCTTTAGAGTCATCAACTCCTAAGATGGTGCGTAAGCGCGCGCGCACTATGTCATCTGGTCATTAAAACAATTTGACTGTGATCTTGTTTTATCCTGTATTTTTTGAATAAAAGATATTTGGATAGTTATTTCACTTGTATTCCCTTTTATTCATGATTAGCTCTATATTCCTTAAGTATTCAGGATTTCTGATCTCTATCATTCAGTTCTGAAATACAAGGATTCGTATAAAGTTAAATTTATGATAATTTTTGTCACTAGAGAGCATTTTAATGGTTTTTAGTGAATATATTTTTTTTAAACTTACAAACTAGAGAGTGATTAAAGCGTCTTTAATATATCTAGAAATTAAATAAATTATATTTTATAAGATTTTCTTATCAGTGTTCCAAAATCTTTAGTGATTTACAACTTAACGTTGCTAATTAATAGTTTTTTTATTTGGTAGTATTCTGTGAATCATTTATAATTTATTTCTATAATAGGCCTTAGTTGTTCTACCTATCAATTAAATGGTTTGGTTGTAAGGTAGTAGGGTTGTAAGGTAGTAGGGTCGGGTAGTAGGGTTAGGTTGTAAGGTCTTATACTATCTATTGATTTTTAATACTTTGTTAAGTTATTGCATTCTTATAAATCTTATAACTTTTGTAGAGGTTCTGAATTAAATTATAAAGTGTGTAATAAGTAATTTATCCTGTTGTGTGAGTTTTGTGTAATATTTATGAAATTTTTGTTGATAGCCGCCTTTATATACTATTTTAAGTATAGGCAGCTTTTTTATACGAGCGAGGTTATCAGAGGGCTATTTAAATATTATTTTCTAGAATTACGCAGAATCATTTTTTGTATGTAATTTTTGATTTTTTGTCATATTTTTCTAGAATTCGGTCATCTAAATTTAATTTTTCACAGTTTTAAATAATCATTTATTGCTTGAACGTGGAATATGAAGGTAAGCGTTAATGTATTTGGATTTTAAATTTTGAAATTTCTTTATTGATTTTTTGTTTTATTTGTATAACCTAATGAATTTGAGGCCCAGAAATTTTACAGATTTTTCATGTCTGTTCGAAATTTGATTTTTATTTATTTTGTCATAACGGATTTTTGTTTATATATTTTTTTACTAATTTGATGAATGTTCATCTGATTAGATTTTTAGTCTCACTAGATTAATTATGTTTACTAATTATCTGTTATTTAGTAATTTTTTTTATTCTGTTTAGTTGAATTGGAAATTATTATCTTTGGAATTGTCCCCTGGTGATAAGTCTCGTTTTGGTCTAGTTGGGCCTGATAACGATACTTGCAAAATTAACCGTTACTGGTCAATCATTTTGTCAAGTTTGATTGAGAAGAACTGGTGTAATGTCTTGGGTGAGCAACATTTCCTTGTCAACGTATTACGCCAAAAGTTGGTTTCTGTGTTCGATTCGGAAACAAACGATTTGGATTTGATAAAATTAACTATCAACGTCTTTGTTGGTTTTAATAAGGTCTTGATGGCTCCCATGCCCACTGAGATTTCTCGAACGGAAAAGTTTTCCTGCTTGCGACTTATGCTGAAATCATTTTTCGGCGAAGAAGATTCAAATTGGGTTTTGCCCACACTTGAAACTTTTAATAAGGTAAATTAGTGAAATTTTTATGTCATAATTTTTATATCAGAAAATGGTTGTTTGTGTTAAATGCGTTTAACGCAAATTTTGAGACCTAATTTTTGATTTTCCAAATTTATGTTTTTGGTCTATAATTCCTTATGATTCTAAATTTATTCGTTTTAGTCTGAGCCCAATTCGTTTTCAATTTACGAATATGATGCCGTTTTAAGTCTCTTCGAATTGTATTTTGGCGGGGAATATTTGGAATGGCGGTTGTACGATAATGAGTTGGAGTTGACTCGAAAGAATTTGGCTGAATTGAAGTATTTGAGGGCGCATGTGAGTTAAATAATTTTTATAAAAAGTTCGATTTTATATTAAAAATGTTTTGCGTAAGCCTTCATTTAAACCCGGCACTGTTATTCTTGCCGAAAGCGAACTTTATTTCGTTTTTTTTTAGGAATTTTGATTTTTTTTTTATAATTTTTTTATTAATAATCAGTTCGTGTATAGAACAAAGATTTTTGGATATATTCGTCAAATTTATTTTTCTTTTTTCCTTTCGGCTAAGTTTTACTTTTTTGAGTTGTTTATTAGGTCTATGTTTATGTAATTTATGTTAATTTATTAGTGTCCTGCTATGCTGAAAAAATTCAATCGTGAGAGTGGCACATCATTGGTTGATTTAATGGACACGGACGTTGTTTCAGCTTCATTAAGCTACGGTTTAACTGATGAGTTTTGGCGACTATGTGTTCCAACAAAGGTTATTTTATTTGTTGTTTTTTTTGAGAAAAGTCCTAAGTATTATTTCGAGTTTACTGTATAGTTTTTTTTGTATAGTTTTTTTTGGTCTACAGTTGTGCAAAACTTACCAACCAGTGACAAATTTTTCGACAAATCTTAGTATTCGGTTGCGGTCAGTTATCTTATAACATATAAGTCATTTTCGTGTAATTTTTGTGGGAAAAATTTTCTATTTTTTGTATCATTTTCTTATTGGCTTTTGATACTGGGGCGTTTTAAATTTAACCATAAGAAATGATTGTTAGTGTGTTTTTTTTTTGATCAGTTTTTCAAAAATTTGTTTATTCATAAATGAAATAGAAATTGTGTTGATTTTTTTTATTAAAAATAGCTTTGTCGAGAAATGGCTGAGGGCGGGTTCCCGTTGGATGGAAAGAAAAAGGATGCGGCTTACAATGTTCCATATTCGGAGGATAGCTTCAGCGTGATGGAAAACTATCGAGTGATGACTGCGCGTGTGAAGGCTGTTGTTTTCTATTCTCCGGAATTTAACTATCATTGGGACAACATGTTGGTGAGTGTTGAACTTAAAAATATGAAAAAAGATTTTTTTTATCTTTTTTTTATTTTTTTATATTTATCTGTTTATTTGCTAAAAAAAGCCCTGATGTCGACTTATCGTTTTTTTGTTTATGAAAGTAAAAATTAAGTTAAAGATATATTCAAAATATCTTCATCGACGCAATATATGTGTTTTTCTATTATTACTTTTTATACAAAGAAAGAGATTTTTTGGAACAAAAAAAAGTTCACGATAATTTAAGGTTGCAAAAAAAAATTTTTGATTTCTCAGTTTCGCTATGTGTTTCTTTTTCAAGAGAACAAAGTTTCATTTTAAACAAATAGCGTGAAGTTTTTTTAATTTTTTATAGTAAAAAGTGAAACTATTGTATTCTACCCTTTCAATTTTGTACTAAACTACAATAAATGGATGATAAAAAAACGTTTTTCAAAAAAATGACTAATTATGTTTTTTTTTTAATTAGATAGTGGCTGGGTTGTCTTATTATGATGGAGTTTGTAAATTTGGTGGCGCATTGGGTAATTCAGCATGTCCCTATTTATGCGGTGAAGAAAGCTGCATGACTTCATCTCCCGGTAAATACTTATAATTTTTATAAAAATGAATTTTGTAATTTAACTACTTTATATATTATTTTGCTATTTTGTGTTGGTCCCTTGTATATTTTCGATATGTTTATTGTTACGGATGTCATATAGTGGATACGGTTATCATATGCCCTGTTAAAAGCCTCGAATAATTTTTGTCATATTAAATAATTAGAATTTTTTTTATTATTTTTATTTTTTATTTAGGTTGTCTACATCGTAGTTCATGTTTGGACATTGGCCATCCCACCTTTTGTCTTTTTCCTAATAGTGATCGAACATTGATGCCGAATTTTGCTTTGAAGACAATTAACGCTTTACGCACCCTGGCGATGATTTCAAAAGGTCGCTATGATGAATCAAAACGATGTTGGATTTATCCAATCAATGTAAAAGGTGTGGAGGTTGAGGGTTTCTTGGCGGACCATAGCATGCGGGCTGTTGGAGTGTTTTTTTACCTTAATGTTGGTCGGGGTAAAAATTCATTTTCAAGAAATTTTCCAGGTACGTTATTTTGATTAACATATTTTTTTGCATCTAGATAAATTAACCGTATTTAATTTGTTATTTTCCTATATAATTATTTGTATATGTATTGAGCTGAATTTCAATAACACGCTAGAAATGGGCCTGGAATGGGCTTAAAAATTTTTTTGATTGATTTGCTTGATTTTGAATCTTTTGAATTTTTGATTTTTTGATTTTTTGGATTTTTTTTTTTGAAGAGGACAGAAGAAAAATTTTTAATTTTTTCGTTATTTTCTATTATTTTTTTGAATTTCATGAAGGGCTTGATTACTCTTTTTGAAAGAAAACTTCCATTAGAAGTTTTATGCTAGTAGTTTTGTTAACAATTTCTGATGAGATTCTCACAAAGTAGTTAGATTTTATCCCACTCGTGTTGTAATTTTATTTGTCAGCAATAATAACTTCCCTTTTTATTGTTTTAGTAAGCTTGATCGGCTTGTGCAACATTATGCATGATGCTGGCTTACAGGTGTCGATGTGTTCAAAGGGCGTTAATCTTCGCATTGATGGTCGTCATGTCACATCTGCTATAGCCAATAATTTGCAGATAACCGCTGTCGGTATTTTATCGGCGATTTCGTCGCGAATAATTGGTGATATGTAAGTGTATCTTTATTGAAGTTATTATTTTCATTATTTAAAATTCACTACCATCTATTCATTTTTGAAATAAAATAGGGAATATCTAGATAGGGAATATCTAGAATGTTATTTACTTTTCGAATTGGAATTTTTTGCAGTGTTTTTTTTTAAATTTTTCGAATCACATATTATGTGACTGATCCGTTATCAGTGTTTATTTTTATAGAGTTTTTTTTTATGCATTCTGCTATTTTGTCGATGATTTTTTTCGGATTTTTCGATGAACCTGTTAAATAACTGGTTTTTGAAAATTTGACAGATATTTAACTATTATTTTATTATTTAGTTATTATTATGATACCGCCCGTTTGTCGACTGATTTTGGGGTAACGATGACTCGTTCCGAATTCAACACGGCTGGAGATGAGATGGGAAAGAAAATCCGGAAGTATGAGTCACAAGCGGTTTCGGAGTCTACGACGATGGAGGATGTGTGGTCCGGTTGTGTTTCAGCCAATTTCGCGGATGGTGCTGATTCTCGCAATTATAACCGTTACATGAATGGTTATAAGGATCATTATTTAAATGTAAGTTTTCTTTATTTAAATTATTCTAGAATTAATGTTTTTTAGTGAATATAATTCCTTATGATAAAAATTGATATTTTCTTTTAACTTATTATTTTTTATAGGGTTTGAATTTGACCTTGATTGAGTCTGAGGCAACAAAGGATGATGAGTTATCTCATCATTTGTTTTGGTCGAATCATGAACGAACTGGTCATGCTAATGGTTATAAAATCATTCTTTCTCATGGGTTTCGACCTCTTGACGTATCGTCGCCCTGCTCGAGATGTGATTCTCCCGAATGCTCATTCAATAAATTGAGCTTGATTGAATATAATCGCCGGCTTCGTAACATGTCCCATGATGATATTAAGGTATGTCAAGTACTTATTATTTTTATAACAATTTGAAAAAATTTATTGTCCTTTTGTAACTGACAATATTAATTTTGATAACTGAGTTATTTTGGAGGGGTATTTTCATTTCTTTGACTTGCCGTAATGTTGGCTTTCTGGTTTTTATTTTATTTTTTTAAGTCACTTACGTCGGTTGATGGAAAAGATTGGTCACGGCCACAAAGTTTTTTGGTTAGCGCGGACGATTCAAATAGTGATTTGGCCGAGATTGCCGATCAAAATTACGGGTTCATTGAGCATTGCCGCCAGTCAGGTATTAGGTCGTATGACCTCAAAAAGTTTTTTTTATAGGTGTTGATGGGTAACTATTTAAACAGTTGTAATAGTACACTGTGTAAAACGCTTACCTCATGTTGTCGTAAGTTTGATTTCTAGAAAAAAATTCTATTTTTGTTTGAACCTTATGTTTTTATGGTGTTTTTGTGTCACTATTTTAAGTTTTTCTTCAT
The DNA here is from genome assembly GCA_004367875.1 of Oikopleura albicans. Lineage (NCBI taxonomy): Eukaryota > Metazoa > Chordata > Appendicularia > Copelata > Oikopleuridae > Oikopleura > Oikopleura albicans. The sequence continues at coordinate 1,117,047 of SCLG01000018.1, forward strand.
TGTGCTTAGCAAAACAGAGTTGTTGTTTTAGATTCAAATTTGATCCGGTATTTGGGAACTTTTGGCTTTACTGAGGAAGCCGTTTTGCGTTTGGTTCAAATGTCCATGAAGGGTGGCAATATCCCTATCTACGAAATCAATTGGGAGTTCATGGATCGATTTTATCCGATCGCAGAAGATAACGCTCAACCTGAAGCTTATTTGTGGTTAGTGTTTATTTTTGTAACTAGTGTGTAGAATTATTACCTAGCAGGTATCCTTGTAATACTCTTTTACAGGTTATATATCCAGAATGTAGTTTATATGATCATGTTTTTATAGCGGATGTAAATTAAAGCCGTGCTAAATTTGCTTAAAATTCATATTTTGTCAATTATGTTATAACATTTCTTAGATAATTATTTTAGCTCGTTAAAATGCTGGAATTATTTTTCTGCCAGCTTAAATTATGAATAGGCCTTTTTTGCTTATTAGTCATTTTTCGGTAATATTTCACGTATTAACTGAGAGATTAGTATTTTTTTTAAACTTTTGAATTTTTGATTTTTAGAAGACAATTGTCACCCTCTTTTTTTAAATTTAGGCTTATTTAATATGAAAGAAAAATATTGTATTTTTTCACCTATTTTTGTTGTCATTTATCTATTGTATTTTAGTTCGTTTCCAAAAATGCCCACTGTTAGATTGGTTTTGGGTCGCAGTTCTACTCGTTATCAATTTGGTGGCAAATTTAATAGTCCGTTCTCCCAAGATACTCGATTTTGGAAGTTAATTGTTTCCGACACTGTTTTGGATTTTTGCCGAGAAGAGATTTTCGGTACTGAAGATGTCGAAGAAAGCGAGTTAGCAACTGATGGTGATAAAGAGCAGTAAGAAAATGAAAGCTGACTAGTAGCCAAAATAACTGTTTATGTGTGTTTGTATTTTTGAATAACTTACTTTTGTTTTTTTGTTTTATAACAAAATATTCTTTTGTTCTTTAAATTTACTACAGTTAGTTTTTATTTGATACTTCACTAATTTTCGATTTATTATGAAGTGGGTATATATTTTGTAAAGGAAAAGAGAAAAGAATTACAAATTTAAGCACTTAATGTTTTTTTTTAATTTGTTTTTTTTCTTGTTTTTTAACTTGCCATCGATTCATAATAATTTCTGGAACATCAGATTTACATACAAAGGGGTCTGGTTATAAGGTCACAAAAAGTGACCACTATAAGGTCGAGTCATCTTTTTTACACGAAGGTTAAGTCATTTTTTTAGCACTAGGGTCAAGTCAGTTTTTGAAATATATATTTTTGGGAGAAAAATTTTGAAATCATGTCTTTTTACGCTTTTTTTTTGATAAGGACCTTTTCTTGAGAACCAATTTTGCCGTTGCTATAGGGTGCAAAACAAATTCATTAGCCTATTATAATTCTAATTTTTGCTTTTTCTTGGTAAAAATCAACAGAAAAATTTTTATTTTTGTGGTAAATTTGATGTAACGATTGGAAATTATTAGTTATGCTTTCTGAGTGAGTTATTCTTTGTATTATGTTCTCCTGCTTGCATTAATAAATCAAGATAACATTGACGATTGTATTTTTCTTATTTATTTTAACCTGTTAAAAAGATATCTAAATTATAAGATATATGTATAACCCTATTAATCCTGAGCAAAGCAATTCAACACGTTAACTAAAGCCCCTACTGTTTTTTGTGTAATTCGTGAGCGAATAACAAGAAGCATGTCATATCCAGCTACCCCCGTATTCATTTTAAAATCCATGCCATGCTTATTTAGTGCATCTTCGACACTGTCATATGTAAATTCAATAGAATTTGAAATGTCCCAATTATATTTTTGAATAAGTAGAAGGGTGTTTTGAAGCTCATGCTTATCCCCAAAAAAGACCGATTTTGATTCCGCCCATGTGATTGTGTCAAAGATTAAGTTGGCTGTGTTGATTGTAAAATTAAATTTGTCACAGTTGTTAGATAACTTTTTTGTTATTGTTTCCTCTGCGTGTATTTTTAGAATCCAATCCGATAGTTTGGACCATTGTTGCAAAACGCCCCCACTGAATATTTCAAGCCAAAGCGAGTCTTCACATTGGACCGTGTCAATATGACGAGTGTTACCAAGCAGCTGTTCTAGCCAGTAGATCGTTCCAGAAAACTCCATGATTGTATTGGTTAGTTTCTTTTGGATTTCATTAATTGGTTCTTTTAGCCGATAAACTTGAGCGACCTCTGAGAATAGTACCGCTTTTTTCATTTTTCTAAAAAAATAAATTATCATAATTTGTTGATAGATTATACAATTTTAACTTTCAGAGTTGGTAAATTTGTTTGTTAAGCATTTTCATAAATATGTTTGCTATCAGTTTATGTAGTTTTTAAGTCAAGATCTAAAGTTGGTCCTAAAGTATAGCTTATTAAGTCTGAACTAATTTAATTTTATGTGCTTTTTATAGTCAGGTGTCTTCCTGAATGTGCGTAATAATCCCGAATAACAGTTCAAGGTTTTTTTTTTAGAATAAAAATTCAAGAAAATCTTGCATTTTTAATCCACTGATTTCTTGCATTTTTTCGTCGAGCGACGCAAGATCTCGAGTTTGGTCAAGTTTGGTTGCCTTAGCCCAAATATCTTTACAATTTTGTAAGTAGGCCACAAAATCGCGGATTTTTTTGATGTTATTTTTACCACATTTATGTAGGCCTCGGTCTACTTGCGTAGTGATGTAAGTACAATTTGTAACAATGGACCTCTCAAGTTTAGTAAGGGTGTGAATGTCTGGTGTTGGCTCTTGTAGTTCAATATTACGAAAAATTTCAAGAAACCGTTCGAAATTTTTAATTAGTTGGTTTATCCAATCAAGGAATGTGGGTGCCTCTGGATCATCTCGGAAGGGTCGACTGTTTGGGCCCGTAAAATAAGTATAGAAAAATGTTTCGTTGAAAGCCTTATGGGTGTTTTTTGAGCTATCTTTGACTTTCACCATTATACGAAAAATAATATCTAGTATTTCACGCGCGTTAACCTCACTAATTAACGTCATCTCTTTGACTTTTTTAGATAGTTTAGCTAGCTGTTCAACCCATTCAGCTTGATTATTCGTGTCTAAGGACCACTCTGCTAATTTACCAAAAACAAGCATATTATTAACATGGGCTATGTTAGGGCCTTGTGCGTCAGTAAGAATCTGTTTTACAGTTTTAGCTGTTTGGATTTTATCATTAATGAATGCTTTAGATACAGTGGTTAACTGTCGTTGGGCTTTGGCGCATTCCTCATTATCACAAATTCGATCCGGTTGGTTTACTTTTTCAAGTAATGGGAGTTGCTCGCTGGTTTGGGTGCCTTGGTCTGAAAAAGTTTTACCCGGAATTTCGATTTTGCGTTTTTTCTTATCATCTAACTCAGGTAATAATTTACGTTTCACGGGGTTGTTCTTTCGTGGGGTTAGTTTTTTAGCTTCCGCTTCAATTAATTTTTGTTTTTGAAGATTTTTGAACAGAAGTCTGAGTTCGTGTAGAGTGGGGTCGAATAGAAAGGTACCATTAGTTTGAATATTAAACAAAATTGTTCCGCGATTTTGGTTATTTTTTCCTGGTCCAAACGAACGCACGGTGTCTAGAGCCCTTTTGTTATTCGGGTTACGTGGGTCTAATATCGCAGTTAAAAGTTTCACGCGTTGTACAGATAATTTTTTGCAAAAATCACTATATTGGCGCACAGTTTTAACTCGGTAGTCACGTTGTAATTCTAGATTAATATCTTCGTTTACCCCTACTGGTACCAGTTCTTTTTTGTCGTCTTTTGTTATTTCAATTAGCCCCGAAACTTCGTGATCACAACTCCATATTTTTAGCAAAAAATCAGCTGGCATCATGAAGATCATGTCAACCATCTCAACCGTATCAATTGGCTTTCCTGTCTCATATACCCATGAATTGCCTCGATTACGGTAAGTGATGAATGTTGGGTTTAATTGCGTTTCGTATTTCAATTCTGAAAATAATTATTTAGCGTTTTTAATTTGAATTCTACTCATTATTTTTAGTGAATACTATCTTAACGATTTCTTCTATTTCTAATTGATTTTCTTCCCATAATTTTACAGTATGCTGGAATTTATCATGATAATATAACTTATCATTTACTTGATAAATGTCTGTTCCATAATTAGTATATCCTTTTTGTCTACTACTTATATTTTCTAGTTCCTCATCTGTCCACTTATTTGTCCAGTCAATTGTATCAATTATTTCTTTAACATCTATATTATTACTTATGGTCCTGTACATTTCTTTTCTTATGTCAGGGTCCTCATAATATCTACAGTGTTTACACGTCCTGTCATTACCTAGTTTATGTTGACATTTTGTAAAATAAAAAACTCTAATTAACTCGTTAAATTCGACTGTACCTAATGTTTGTCTGATATTTTCCGGTAAATCATTAAATAGTGTAAACGTGTTAAAAGGGAATGTGTTTTTGAGTACACTACTTGGACACTTATATTTGAGTTTGTCAGATGATAATGTAGGGATTCGTAGGTTTTGTTTTAAATAATAGTCAAAGTCTTTTCCCCTATTTCTGGTTGTTTGTATTATAGGACCATTACGTTCTTGGAACTTATGGCCATTATTATACGTTATGCATCTTGTCGTTACTTTATATAAAACACTTGGCTTTTTGGTTATTATTATTCTGTTAATATGTAGTAATAAGGCCCTCTGATGCGTATGGTGGATTGCTAGCCATTGAGCGTTAGCTAAAAGCCTGGCCTGTGAAACTTGTTCTGAGACTTTAACCCCAATTATGATGCGTATCGTATTATTGAAAATGGTTTGCATTTCTTTATATTGACTAATTTTTAGTGGGGATAATATGTCCAGCATGTAGTTGTACATACCGAAGTGTAGGCTACTTGCTATTTTCAGTAATTGTGTTTTACCATCGTAATCTGTTAATAGCCTAATTTGAGATTGCTGATGATGAAATTTATTTATCAGTTTTTTAACTTGAGCGCTGTTATCTAGATTTGACATTAGTTCATAACCTAGTATTTTAGTTTGATCGGTAATTTTAATCGGCCCTTGTGCGGAATTTATAACTTGATTTTCGTAATAGCCTCTTTCATGCTTACCTAAAACCATGCCGACGGATTTTGAAGGCGAGCAGGATAAGCCGAGAATGTTTTCTAGAAAATTCTGAACTTGTGAAACAACTTTTTCGCTTCGTTTCAGGGCGTCAGCATAATCATTGCCAGCGACACAGATCGTGAAATCGTCCGCGAAAAGCGTCATTTTAATATCCTTTTTTCCCTTAAAAATTTGTTTAACTGAGTCCAATAATAAATTAAAAAATATGGGGCTAGTTGGTTCCCCTTGGGGACAGCCTATTCTAGGAATTTCAAATGGTTCAGATTTTTCGCCATTAGAGGTGATAACACCCGATCTTTGTCTAAACATACTAACGAAATATTTCATACTTTTTGGTGCAATAAATAAGTTCAACATGTGTAAGATCATATCATATGATAAACAGCCAAACGCGTTGGATAGGTCTAGTGCGATAATTATTACTATTTTACCGTGAAATTTGACATTACTATAGTACAGTAGGGTGGCTATGGCTTGACTGCAACTGTGGTTTTTGCGGAAACCAAATTGGTTTTTTGATAATATTTTCATTTTCTCAACATATTGTGCTATACACGCAGCTACAAATTTACCTTGCATACTACAGAAAATGTTTGGCACTGATAAAAAGCGTGTATTTTTAATTAACCTAGGATCCCCTTTTTTAGGTATTGGGGTTATTTTGTTACATAGAAACTCATTAGGGTAATATCCGCCTAGTAAATTTAATCTTATTGAATTTAAAATATGCTTACCAAATTCACGCGGTAGTTTGCTTATAAGTAATCGATTGATTGGCGTGTTTAGCCCTCGGGTTTTGAGTTTTGTCGATGCTAAACAAAGTTTTATTGAGGTGTGTTTTTCTTTTCCTTCCCACTGTACCGGATAGTCCTCAAATCTTAGCTTTAAATCATCTGCTATTTGTATGTGATTTATTTTATCGAAATTTTTCACTTTCTCAAGAGCGACTAATCCTTTATTTTGTAAATTAAGAAAATGATTTTTGAGGTCTTCTATACTATGTACACACTTTTTGCTTAAATTTTCTTTATTTGGGGGAGAAATTCTATTGTGTATTTTGTAAATGTCATTCATTCCCAATAACTGGTTATCAAATTTTTTTGTTTGGCTGTACCTTATGTCCCGTCGGAAGCAACGAGCTAATTTTTTCTTTAGGATTCCGTGTATGCGAACGTTATCAGCTGATGGATTTTCTTGTACGAGCTCCCAATATCTGCGACAAGCCTTCTGAATAATAAATGTGTCCTTATTCAGGTTAGTTTTAAACGGGTTAACGGTTGATTCACGAGTAGATTCAGGGGATATTTGATCAAATACAGCTGTGGTTAGGGCATATAATGTGTCAGAGTATTCCATGCTATCTTTCTCGATATTTTCACTGTTAAAATCTTTCTTTAAATCTTTCTTTGCATTGTACTCGATTAGCTGCTTTATATCTAAATGATTGTTTATTTCGGGGATAATAACATTATCCATGTAATCGTTTAAGCAATAGCCTATGTGTTTGATGTTATCATCCGTAATATTTGGTCTGTGAAAATATCGAAAACTATGGGTGATAGTGGGAACAAAAGTATCTGTGTATAATTCCATAAATGCGTGCCCATCATTATTGATAGTTGCCCTAGAGTTAAATTGTTGAAAATTAAGCGGTTTGAATCCTTTTATTAGAAAAATGTCAATTTGTGATGCATCTTTTAGGGGGTCTTTGGGAAAATTAGTATTACCTCTAACTTGGTCTTTATAGCCATTTAAAATATACTTTAAAGAGCCAATAAATTTGGTTTCGCCGGCATTTCTTGGTTTAAAATAGTTGGCGTTAAGGTCACCGCAAATAATATTATTGTCCACTTTTGATTGCCGTTTTTTAACTTGGTCAAACCATTCTAGATATTGATTTGGAATGTCATTAATGTTCATGGCCTCTGATTTAACCCCCGCGTGTACTTTGTAGAATGTTGTGACATTTAGTTTATAATGATCTTTTTTTATGTAAATTGATGTGAATGGACCATCCATGTGTATCTGTTTGGTAAACGGAGTTAAGTAGTCCCTTATCATAATTGCTGAATATATTTGATGAAAATCTTGTTTAATGTGGTAAAATGGTTTATGATAAAAAATTTCGAAACCATTTGGTATAAATGTTTTATCTTTTATTCTATTAACATTACAATTTAATTCTGATATACAAAAAATAGATACATGTGGGTATTGAAAGGTCATTTTTCTGATTTGATGACTAATATTATTAATGTTGGTATAGCCTACTGTAAAATTGATTTGTGAAGCATTTTTCAGTTTAGCTTTTTTGTATTCACTGTTAATTTCTATTTTATTAGGTACTGGGATATGTTCGCCGTCAATTTCAATACATATTTCTTCATAATTCATGGCGGGCATATTTAGTGATTGAAACTTGTGTCTATTATTACTGTCAATTATTATTTCCGGTACCGTTATAGGTTCTGGCTCATTAATGTTTGATAAGGGGTCACATTTGTCCGCGTTTTCATAGTTATATTCTTTTGTTACTAATATTTCATATATATCCCTAACGTTTTCATTATTTATATCACTTACTTTTAATAGTTTTGATCCGATCCAGTGTTCATTTTGTGCTCCATTGTTTTGTGAAATATTCTGTTGATCTGAACTTACACTATTAGAATCTTCCGGTAAATTTTCCATGTATATTTCGTTTAGCTCACCTAGATTATGATAATTGTTGATTTCGGCTATAGCGTTGATTCGGGATTGTTCTTTGTTTTTTCTATTATTGCTTATTAGTAGTGATTTAGATTTTAATTGATTTTTATTACCTAATTTTTCTCGGATACAAATGGCATCTTTGAAATTTTTTAGAAGAAGTCCTGGGCGGTTATCGGGGATCACGCATGGAGGGGTTAATGACGCAAATGTTCTCATTACATCATATGCCATTTCTTGTGAGATATTCGGAGTAAAGCGGTTCATCGTGGTTGTGTCTTTTGTTAGGAAGTGGCAAACCTTTTTACATTTAATAAATTTCAGGAGTGATGTTAAACGAGCAACGAGTACAGCCGCCTCACGTTTGTCTATTTCGCGTTCTTCGAATAAAATGGAATTTTCGATCATGGCTTCGAGCAGTTTAATTGTCGATTTTGGAATGATGAAGCATGCGTATTTCCACATATTCCAGTAAGAGTTATTTGCGCTTAAGCGTACAGATGAAGTACGGATATAGTATTTGTGATCAACATTTAGCTCATTTTTTAAATCAGTTTCATCTGGTACAAGTAAATGGCCAGCATAATTTACCATCTGTGCCACTTTCATAGACTCAATTTTGACAATAGGTATAGTACTATCAACTGGCCAGGTGGTAATTTTATATTGCTGTATTTCATGAGCATTGGGTAGAATGAATTTGCCTTTCTGGGAAGGTACAATTTTAGCACCATCATAATTGTCATAAGATAACAGCACCTCACGTACTAAGTCATTTTTGACTTTACCATAGTCATTTTTTGGTGGACTATCTGTTTTATTTTTTGTCGATTTTGGTATTTTTGAGTCAACATTGTTTGTTGTTTTTGGACCGTTTTGATCAATGTTGATGATTTTTGTTTTAGGTGGGTCAGATAGGCGTTTCTTGACATTTTTGATGGCGGAATTTAACTGGTTTTTTGTTTGAACTGGTTCAGATTCTACAGATGGAACAGTGAACATAGAAGCGTCTTGCGATAACTTGTTTTTAGGAGAAGTTTGATTGTTTTTAGTAGCACCAAGTTTTTTATTTTTTGAAATAGACTCATTGTTTTGTTTTTGTACTTTTGGCGCGGGAGAGTTAAAAACATTGCTTGCCAGATTACTCGCTAAATTTTCACGCTTTTCGTTAGAAAATGAGTCATTAGAATCATCACTGTTTTTACGCTTTTTGGATTTTGAGGCTGATGATGTCACGTATTTTTTAATCGAATTTTGTTTTAATAATTGTTTTGGCGAGTTAGCTGGCGAGACCATAGGGGAGCTACTTCTAGAACTTATAGGCGAGCTAGATCGAGGAGATCTATTTGGTGATTTAGTCCTAAGTGAATTTTTAGGGTAGAATTTACGAACTGGTTTTTCTAAATCACTGTTTTCCTGAGACTGTTTTTCTTGTAGGTTCATCATGTTGGTGCGATTTGACAACTCGGTTGATGGCGTTGGTGGTTCGTTCGACAATCCGCTAGTTTGCGGCCGAGCTGGTGAGTTTTCAATTGCCGGAAATACAGGGTTAGCGGCCAATGTATTTGGTTGAAGGCTAAAGTTCATAATGCGATCCATGGCGTCTTGGTGTGACTTGTCTGTAATGCATTTGTTGCCGTTCGACTCTATTTCAACCATAGATTTGAAATGATTATTCCGTTGAATGTTGTGCAACATATTCGACATAATCGTTTTAATCGCCAAGTTATCAGATTCGATGGCACTTTGACGGCTGTTCAAATTAGCAAATTGTTGCTTATGGTCTTCAAACTGTTGCTTTTGGTTGTTAAACAACTGCTCCGTAAGTTTGAATTGCTGCAACATTTTATCATCGTTAGTTGTCTGATAATTGTCAAAGTTTGCCTTAGCCGTTTGCATTTGATTGCGGGTTTCCACTAATTGGTTACCTACATTGTTTTGGAAAATTGTCAGCTCTTGGTTAATGTTTTCAGTAACATGCTGCTGAACATTTTGCTGTATTTGCGCGGCACACCTTTTTTCAATGTCCTCCGTATCAATTACTGGCTGTTGGATAGCTTCGATCGAGGATTTAATGTCGGTCATTTCTTTTTTTAATTTTTTAATTTCGGGCCCATTATCCGAAAATTCAATCGATCGTTTGTAACCTGACGTAGCTGGTGCATTTTCGTCAAATTCTTTCAAGACGGCAGTAATATGGTGTTGAGCTGCGTTATTTTCGGTCATTTTAAAACGCATTTCATTTTCATGCGTATACGGTTGGCATAATAGTAAGCCATCATGCGGTCGCGGGTCGCCAGTTTCGTCAGGGTCAGCGCTATCTTGTTTGATTTGTTCTTCGGAGCATAAGAAAAATCGATTATTGTAGTCTTTCCAAAACCCGTTTTCAATGCATTGTGTTAGTTTTAGGCGCTGTGCTTCGGTGGAATCGGCCCATTTGGCGTTTTCGTGGAGCAAACACATGGAAAAGTCTGTACTACCAGGTATGTGCTTAAATGATAGCGGAAACAACGGTTTGTTAGCCTTTTCACGAGCGATATCTAAACTGCGCTGCCATTTTTCCTTACGTTGGGACAAAACACTTTGTTGTTCAAGGTCGTTTTCTTTAATCATGAGCTCAAGGACCTTAAAATAGGCATGTTTTAAAGCTGGTGCTTCTGGAGCAGTACAGCCCCATTCGCCATCAAAAAATTCAGTCAAAGGACAAAATGCTTCTCGGATTATTGGTAGTTTGGCTAGTTTATACCATGGCGAGGTGTTATCAATTATGTTGTCAGCGAAGAAGGCCATTTTAAGCAAGTTTATTATATCTAAAAATCGTATTTTCGGAATAATAATCATGCATTTTTCTTTAGGTTCTGTTATCTTTTCTTCCGTTCCTTTTGGAAAAAGGTAGTTAGAGATCTTAAACTTCCCAACTTTGTTCATTAGATGAGCGTATGGCATGCCACCTTGACCACCACGTAGTGGGATCGTGAAAAATTCGCGGGTAATATCTTTGCCTTGGTCACTTTCGGGAGACCACCAGTTAGGGGTCTTAACTATTTCATGACAGTCAATTTCAGCGATAGGCGTCGTGGTTTTTTCTAGGGCTAAAACTTCAGACCGTCGTATAACGTTATTACCTAGCCGGGTTAACCAACGGTAGACAAGGGGTACTGGACTTTTCTTACCAAAACGTTGCTTTTTTTCATTAGAGTTTGATCGGCTGCGACCTTTTTCATTTTCATCATTATTTTTAGCATCATCACGATTTACGAACGGTTTCGGCTTACGACGTGGTTTTATGCGCTTGCTGATGGTGTCGTCCGTATCAGACCAGTCATTAGCCCAGGTATTATCAGCGGCTTCTAATTCATTTTTTAACAATTGTTCATTTAGGTTTTTCATTTTCAACTTACTAATCTGATCAAGACCGTCAGGTATCGCGAAGTTTTCCATATGGACTTGGTGCGGCCTGCTCGGCTTTTGCAAGTAAATAATTCACGCAAAAATGAAAGTAGATGTTTTTTATTGTATTTCTCGATGCAAACTAATTTTTTATTTTTGTTCGTGTCAGTTAACAAATTAGGTTTTTCAATCAATTGAAGAGTAATCAGGTTTTTGTGTTTCGCTCGAAATTCAGCTAACGCTAAAATCATACAGAGTGTTGTTTTATATTGAATCGCCCTGGGCGTTTTTCCTTTTTGCTTTTCATAACTTGTCGTAAACGTTACATTTTCGGATTTTTGTGGTGAGAATCGCGTTGTATGTTCTTTTTTGAGTGTATGTAGTAACTAAATACGGTTTTTATTTTTCCTGTGGGCAAAAGAGAGTAATAGTTGTAAAGATTTTTCGTAATTATTATTTTTCACCCAAATTTAATTTTAAAAAAATCAAATTAGAGAGAAAAAAATATCGAGTTTTTTGGTTGTGTTTTGAGTTTGAATAGAGTATTGGTTCGTAACTTATGGGCGGTTTTGTGCGTAAAAATAATTGACTCGAAAATCAATTATTTGCTTCTTGCTCGGGCGACGTCCCAAACGAGAATAAAAATTGTTTTAAATTTTTTAAACGTATTTGATTTTATCAGTAGGCGAACCGCAATTATTAAATTTTAAGTCTTCTATCGATTTTTCTTGTCGTAAAATTTTAGGCGTTGATTTAGTCATATTGAGCGAATCGGCCGGGCGTTTTCGGTCGTAACCATTTTGGTTTATCGGGCACAGTTCTTGTCGGACAAGGCACATCACGCTGGACAGCATAATGTTCATTTTTTTCTTTTGGACATCAACAGCGCCCTCCAACGTCGCCAATCGGTCCTCAATTGATGCCTTGTTATCGCTCACTTGTTTTTTCGCCTTTGGCGCATGTCGCGAAATCGCACATATTTTGTCCGGTTCATCGCGGAGAAAGTTCACATTTTGATAAAAGATAATTTCCGCGTTTTCGGGTGACGTCTTTACCTTTTTGAAGCCGTACATATTGAGCTGGCGAACAAAGCTGGCGATTTTTTTGGTTTTAAAATATTTTTCTAGACAGTCGGTTTTTGTTTGATCGACGATAATTTGTCGCCCATTTTGACTCCATTTTGCAATTGAGTGGCCACTTTTGTCCGGTTTTTCAACCATTGTCCATAATTTCGATAAAAATGTGGGCATTTGTGCCGGATCCGGTAATTGTTTCATACTCGCTGTCGGATCTCTATTTGGTACTTGTTGCATACTCGTTTTTGGCCTCACGTCCGATAACCGAAACTTGTCGGATTTCGGAAAGTTATCTACTCCCGGCAGAAAATCGACATCGTCAAGCAAACTAACGTAAGAAAATTGCTTTTCGACCGGTTTTTCGCCTTGTTCAAATGCGGTATTTGCAAACCGTTCATGAACACCAAAAATCTCTTGTGGTTCCGCGAGAAATTCCAAAATATCATCAAAATTACTACTCATTTGTTTTTTGGACAATGCTTTAATGCTAGAGTCTGACTGACATGTGTTTATAGATTTCATTCTGGTCGAGTTTTATATTCTCTATTGACGCTCGCGCGGCGCGCCCTCTGAGTTTTTATTTTTTTTTTATTTGATTTCTGAAAGAGAATCTGACGGACAATTCATGCGGACTTATTTATCATCCTAGACGAAAAAACAGAAAAAATGTAATTAACAAAACACAAAATGTTAATCAACATAATTACACATTTAGGAACGTAAATTTCTCACTAATGTGATTAATCTGAATCGCCGAGTTAATCATTCAAGGTGACTCGTTATCCATATAGTATTTTTTGTAATTGAACTTGAATGAATAGCTGATTGATTCATTATTATCAATCATTAGCAGTTTTTTTTAACTTATTTTCCGCAAACCGTTTTTAAAATATATCGGACATACGCGATATTCATTAAAATTCTTAAGAAAAACGGTTTCTCCAAAAAACATTTTTATCGATAACGTTTTATTCCACAAAGTTTTTATTAAAAACACACGGTAATTTAACCAGACTAGTTTTCACTTAGTGTGTTTCTTTATTTTATGATACAGTGTATAAAAAAAAGAAAGAAAGAATTATGAAAAAAATAATATTTATAAATTTAAATTAACAGTATTATGTTTGAAATAGTGTTAGAAAATTAATTCTAGGAAAAAGGCGATTGTACTATGAAGGCACCGACTAAATTGGAAACATGTGTTTTTGGTCGATTGTAGACTTCGCCACAATTTTGCGCCGAAGTCTACCTTATGCTCTTTAGCCTTTATTCTAAGTTTATTTTCTCCTCATTAGCATTTATCCAAAGTTGTCTTTATCCACATAATTTAGACTTTAAATAAAGTTTAGACTTTGAATTCAGTTTTTACCATTTTTGATGAAGTATTTTTTTTTGTCATTTTCCACTTTCGACAAAATCAAATATGGAAATTAACGTTAAATTTTAGAAATCTACTTGATCCATTTCGACCTTTTGGCCTATTATACTTTACGGATTTTGCCTTTATCCAATATTGTCTTTATACAATTTAACCTTTATGCATTCCCCCCCTTTTTGCGTCCAACTACACTTTCGACGAAGTCTACCATTGACCAAAAAAGACATGTTTCAAATTTACTTGGTGGTAGTCTATAGTCATATCATGCAGTAGTCTATGAATCATTGATAGTACTATTGGTCGAGTTCTCAATTATTATTTTCTAACTTTATTGCACACATCTTCTGGCTAGTTAAGATAACTTTAATTTTAATTACGTTACCGTTTTACTACTGAAAAATTTTAAGAACTTTAGTATTACTGTAATACTATTTCTCAGTAATAATTACTGTAATAGGTACACGGGTGGTGCGATAAGGTCTGAAATTTTTGGCGGGCGAAGACTCCAGCCACTCAAAGTCAGTTATTTTAGCTTGACCTTATAACCACACACCTTTTTTGTAATTGAATGTTGAAAGATAATTGGGAAACTTTTCCGCGTACAAATTGTTACGAGTTATCTTCGGATTATATTTCATTGTTTGATACATGTCAGACATCTTACGAATTTTCCACCCTAGTTTATCATATCTCGTTTTGATCCCCAATCGAGTCACATTTCGGTGATGTTTCATGAAATGTTTGCGGCGAAATGCGCTGGCAGTTGCAGCTGCCCATGTAAATCCAACACAAACTGTTTGAGCCAATCTCATTTATTGCGCACGGGTTTATCGGTTACATAAAGTTTTTTGTTAGAAACTATGGCCAAACGGTGTAATTTATACAAAAAATTGCATACGTCACTGATACCGTATAATGAAATTTATGACGTAAACCGTATACAACGTATACTAGACGTCATGATCGTATACGGTATCAGATTATTTTCGTCACAAACTACATCAATAAACTCCTTTTCAATCAATGAACTCCTGTGCAATAAATTATTAGTAGAATACATGCAGCTCAAAAGGAATTTATCCTATTTATAGGGGTGGATCTAAAAAAATCACTTTTTTTTAGACCTTATAACCAACCGCGTATGAAGTGTTTTATATACGGTCCCGAGTGGGACTCCCGACCTTATTGATGTGCGCCGTCTTGATTTGCACGACTGCTTTGATCTGTATTTTTCCAGCAAAATATACGCGGCTGCCAAGAATACCAAATGTTAAATTTAAATTAATCAAAATAAAAGATACAGATTCGTAAGTTTTCCCTCGACCCAAAATTTACCGTTTGAATGCGAAAATCTAACTCTAAAAGTTGTCTGACAAACCAGTTAAGCAAACAATAGAACAAATGTGACCGAGTGCCCTGGTGTGCACGTTCTTTGGAAACGCAAAATGCACATCAAGAACGTTGGAAGTGTCTCACAAAACTTCTCATTTGATTTCTCACCGCTGCAAATCAAAAAATCAAGGCGGATTTTCACAGGTCTTTTAGCTCCTTACGTCGCCCAATTTTCAATTTTGAAGCTCCTGTAGCGCGTGAATTTTTTGCCGCATAACTGATCGAAAATGCATAAATTATGTGCATATATATTGGACTGCTGAACTCTGAGGTACCCTGTTTTGAGATTTGCACTTACCACGAACTTGATAGATTCCACGAAAAAAAAAATCACCAATCTTATATCTAAAATGTCGTATATCTAAAAACTACCTGGGATCCACTGAATACAATATTTTTTCGTGCTCATGTATTATCTAGACTGTAATTTATAGACTATAAACCTCAGACTATGACTTTTATGTATCCCCACAGTTTGTACTACGTAAACGGTAAATGTAGCAGACTACGTATACAAAATTTTATGTGAGACGATGACAATTAGGCCTGATAATTTCATGAGAATTATGCTGTAATAGCCCAATTTTCTCCCTCTCTAAAAATAGCACACTATAAATTGGAATTCATAATGCCAAAATCAATTTTTTGTATAGCACACTACACAGGATACCCAGTTAACCGGCACCCAGTTAACAGGCAGTTTTTTTGGCAAAACTTTTCCAGGAAAAACGCCTACACGATTACCAGTTAACCGACAGTTTTCCGTTAACCGGCAGTTTTTTTTTAATTTTTACTCCAATCATTCTAAACATTTTTTCATTATAAATTCTAGTAGTGTTAAGGGTCGCTTTATTTCGATAGAATTATTACAGCTCCAAATAAGGGTCTTGATTTTTACATTGTTTCCAATGCTCATTTAAAACTAGTGTTTGCTTCGTTTATGGAAATAATTTTTTTCTTAAAATTCTAGTAGTGTTAAGTAAGGGTGACAGACTTAAGAGTGTCTGGACTGCTTTTTTGTGTTCTTATCCACACAATTTCTAGTTTTTCTAGATTTCATGATCGACGCGAGGCGTCCTTTGCCAACAAAACAAAAATCAACATATTATTTTATCATTCAAAGAGAGACCAACACTTGCCGCAACACGGATGACGATATTTTTAACAGAATTTAAATTTTTTTTATGAGCAAAAATGATCTGAGAAATCCTTGCACTACACTTTGATTATCTCTTTTTTTCGTTATTTGACAAACTGCGGAAGTTATGCTGCCAAACAAGGTAAAACACGGTTTTGGGCAGAAATAAAATCACTCTTTTGTGTCGCAAAACTTTATCACACTCTTAAAAAAAATCAGAGACTTTGAGTAGATTACTCAAGAAGAGGGCTAGCTTGTGGTATAAAAAAAAATAATCCGATAAAATTTGTAGGAAGCATCCACATTTGTTCAGCGCCCCTGGAACGCGTTTCAGACTACTTATAAATATATAAGCTATTGGAACTTGCTAAGAATTGTGGGAGCTACATGAAACTTTTTTGGTTCAAACAAAAATATCCGCAGGTTTGAAAACTACAAACGATTTATTTGGGCCAAAAATTTTGGGTCGAAATCTGTCCAGACACTCTTAACAAATGATGATCAACAAGTTGCCAACAACAAAACAAAATTTTTCAATTAGTTTATTATCAAGCCAAAACAAATAATTATTTAGGCTCTGAGCATTTCTTCTAGTTTGACATTGTTGGCTTCGACTTTTTCAAGTAGCTCAGATTTAGCATCCAATTTTTCGGTCATTTCTTAACGAAAAATTAAAAGAAAAGTTTAACTTGAGAAATTATCACCGTTGTTTGGGCTGAAAACTTACTTTGTATGGCTTTGAGTACGACAACATTTAGTTTTTCGTAGTCAATAAAGTATCTGCTTGAGGATCCATCATCGACAAATTCCGGGTTTTTGGTGTGATTTTCGATTAAAAGGTCCTTTATCTCAAATTATCAATTTGCTTTTTATTAACTATTTGAAAATAGAAACTGAACTAAAAAATGTTAGAAATATACCATGAAAAACTAGGGATCGCAAAATTCACGTAATCATACTCAAAATCACACAGTCTGTGATTTCAGTGTTTTTATGATGGGAAATTCAGCAATCACATTTTTGAGATTTTGTTCAAATTTTAGGAATCACACCGTGATTTTTGCGTGATTGTGATTCAAAGTGGACAAAGTGATTCCGGAATGTTTAAATCTTTGATAAAATTTTAATATAAACAAGGAATTTTTCGGAGATTATGTGCTAAAAATGAAAATAATTTTGATCCTGAGCAATATTCCCAATTTTTCAGCTTCTTGTGCAATAAGACCCATTTCGCGTTCTTGCTTTGATTTTTGACATTTTGTTCCTCGGCACTTTTTATTATATGTTACCATGTTGATTTTCATGAATTGCTCAAGAAAGTTTTCCGGATCGTAAGATTCGATTTCGCGTTTCAATGTCTCATCACTCACGGTACTTTTTTGACCAGCTTGACTAATGTACCACCGGCTACGATCTGGGGTATCAGAATCGACAAAGTGTAAGGCTTATTGAAAGTTGAAAAATGAATTATAGTCAATGTTTCTTGATGTTTTATTAATGTTTCATGTGAGCTAGATATAAAAAAATATGATAAATATGGAAGGAAGGTTAGTTCAAACTGACGAATTATTATAATTGAAGTTGTAACAGTCATTGCTTTGAAAAGTTATTTTGAAAATGATGTTGTAGGTTTTTTTTTAATTAAAAAAAAAGTTTTAAGTAGTACGTCAACTAGGACCTTGGTGATCAGCGGGATTCCAAAATGACATACCATTTCCATTGAAAAACATGCCGGATGATTCGCCACCCGCTCTGGTGTCAAAAATGAGTCCATTGAGGCTGCCTCGTGCGCCATTTGAATCTCTGTAGAGTAAATCGGTCGAATCGCCAAACATTCCGCGATTTCCAGTTGCAATTCGGGCACCATCTTCGAAGATGATATTCGTGTACTGGGTAATTTGTGCACTCGCTAAATCAAGAAAGTAGGGAACAAAATATCAGCAGTAATCAAAAAATCTGCAACAAAATTAGGAATTTGACGCACAATGAAACTTTCTAAATGGGTAATCCATTTTTTGCATGTTAACTCAGTCACGTGATAAATGATTATTAATAATATTTTATAGACTTTGTATGATTATTGATTTTTGAAGGTATGTTTTTTATTCAGCTTTAACGCCAAAATCGCTCTAAAATGCCAAAAATTGAATCTCCTAAATCGCTAGAAGACGGAAGTAGCCAATTCTATGAAATCGAGTTTTGGAAAAAAAAATGATTTTTGTTCCTAACTTTTTTGGGTTTGTAGGAAATGTCCGCCTATTAGGATAGTCCTTAAAGGATAGTTTCCCGTTCCCCTTCAGAGTCAAGCCCCTATAATTTATAGACTATAAAGCATATTAAATATACTATTAAGTATATTTAGCAGGCTATTAGTTTACACATTTTACATCTGGAATAGTAATTTCATTTAACTCACCAACACTGACTAGAGCACTTAACTTCATTTTTATGCAGCGCACAAATACTTTCTAAAACATTGTTTAATACAATACACCGGCCTATCTATCACTAAAATAGGTAATTTTGTAATTTTTGGAGTCAGATCAGATGATGATAGCTTTATGTTTACTTTTTTAAGAACTGGACAACTGGGCTAAAAGCAGTTCTTGTTTTTTTAGTAAATCTTGAATTGGGTCGATTTTGGCCTCATAGTCGCTGACGAGTTTTTGCATTCCGGGAATCAGATACAAAGGCAATCGGTCGTACTGTATAGTAAAGTAGCCCCTAAATGCGTTAAATAAGGATTCGGAAAACATCGTAAATTATTAGATAATCATTTAACCCATGTAGAACCCCGCTATGACGACTTTACAAGTCAGTTCACGTTTTATTTGATTCAAATATTACGGCTAAGTTTTTACAACAAATTTCGAGTTTCTATGTGAAGTTTTATTCCTTATATTCGGACTTTTGGAAGAGTTTTATGTAACACATATAATTATATCATAAATAGATAACTGCATAAGATTCATAGACAATTTCAAAACACTCAAAAGCTTATGCTCCGTTGTGATTGGCTTGCCTCCGCATAATTTGACCGGCGGGCCAATCATCGCCAATTCTATTCCGTATTAATTTTCTCTCATTTTATGTTTTTTTTTCAAGTTAACAAAGTAATGAAAAATAATTTTGAATAATTTAAAATAGTTTTTCAAGGCGTATTTTTTAAATTTAAAATAGTTTCTCAAGACGTATTTTTTAAATTTAAAATGAAAAAAAAGTTAAAAAATGATACATTAAACTCACTTCGCTTCCTTTGGTTTTGTTACAACATGATGAAATCCGCCAATTTGGTCAACCTCTTGAGCTATTAGCCCGATATGAGTTACATTGTTGCGATCTGCACGGAAGGAAAACGTTTTTGGTTCGAGCTTTTTTAGATTTTTTTTTCCCCAAAATTTTCAATATTTTTTTTCACAAATAGTTCCTAACACGAAAGATATACAGAGGGGCCGCCAAGTA
>SCLG01000018.1:1142267-1166229 GCA_004367875.1 Oikopleura albicans
GTATTACAATCTTTTCTCTTCTGAATATCTC
The DNA here is from genome assembly GCA_004367875.1 of Oikopleura albicans. Classification (NCBI taxonomy): domain Eukaryota; kingdom Metazoa; phylum Chordata; class Appendicularia; order Copelata; family Oikopleuridae; genus Oikopleura; species Oikopleura albicans. The sequence continues at coordinate 1,142,299 of SCLG01000018.1, forward strand.
CAGAACAATGAGAATTATAGTCAGAGGCGCAGTTTCCTTCAAAGCAGCAGACGCGTGACGAAGTTAGTTTTCCGCCGCCACATGGAACAGTGCACTCCGTTGACCATTCGGCCCACTCACCCCAAGCTGGCGGACAGTGTGCGGTTTGGCACTCCTCTGTCATTTCTTCGTCTCCAGTGCAAAATTCATTGTCAACGGAAATGCCCGATGGAACGTGACATTGTCTCCGCTTAGTTGCCGTTCCTAGACCACAACTAGCTGAGCAAAATGTAGGACTCCAAGCAGACCACACTGAAATTTTCTTTAAGTCCCAGAGAGATACAGCTGAAAGCGGTCCAAATTTAATATATTAAAAAAACTAATAGTTTTTGCTGTTTCGTGAAATGTTTTGATGCGGTCACCATCAACCCTTTTGAGGTTAAGTACTGGACGGTTTGAATGGGTCTATCATAAAAAATGGGTGACGTGTAATATGAAAAAAACAAGGCGAGTTAATCGAACCTTTTTGAAACTGTTTTGTTCTTCTAAGACGTTTACTTTGAAGAAAGTATAATTTTTTTTTCGCCTTTTTTGCTCCGTCCAGAGAAAAGGGTAAAAATCGTTGACAATAGTCCGCTGACAATAGCACGCGCTTTAATCCACATCAAACGTTTTTTAGCTTGTATTTTATATTAGTCAAAAAGTTCCACCAAAACATAATTTATCAATAATTTGTTTGAAAAAGAAAACAATCCTTATTTAACGCATCTATAATTTTGGATTGAAATTATTGGTATGCGGTGTGTCGGCGCTGAGCCGCGGAATAGTTTCTTACGGCGTAGGACCTACGCTGTAATAATGCGCACTAACTCTGTTAGAATAGACATTGTTTACCGACCCTATTTCAGTTTCAACTTGGTTCCTTTACTTACCTCCACATCCGCTTTGCCATATACCGGTTGCTGTACAGTCTTTTGATTTTTCTGTCTGTACTTCACCGGAACACATTCCAACCACTGCTTCATCTGGTACACCTTCCATACGACAGACGCGCTCACTAATCATAATGCCGCTACCACAGGTTGCGGAACAAGCTTGCCATTCGCCCCATTGAGTCCATTCTTAACCCGAGACCGCGCAGTGTTCCCACATGTGTTCCCGAGCGACTATTTTAGTGAATATCTCCGATCTGGGATATGATATAGTTATGAAACCTTTTATACTCGATTTTTNATTTTGTACCTAGATACAAAATGGGCACCATTTTCCGAATTTTGATCTCATGTAGAGATTTGCGAAGATTAACGACGGATAAGCCATAATAATGATAATTTTAATTTTATTTTACGGTAAAAATATTTTTCATTATTTCTTTCGGACGCAGCTTTTCCCGCTGATTACAGTGATCTATTTTTTATCCATTTTATGTAGCTATTTAAAATTAATTTCATCTTTCGAAATTAGCACCAAAGACTGATTACCCCAAAGAGTAATTACCGCCAAAAGGAAAAAAAATATTTCAGCATGTTCGTAAGGACCTGAAAATGTTTAGGCGCTCAAAGTCTAAAAATTATTTTTTTACTAAAAAAAATATATCACCATGTTCGTAACGACCTGAAAAAGTTAAGGCGCTCAAAGTCTAAAAATTCTTAACGACCTGAAAAATACGAAACATAAAAAATTAAGGTCTCCAAGTTAAAGCGGGCTCAGATCGCGCACCAAACGCAAAAACATTTTTAGGCGCTCAAAGTATAAAAAATATTTTTTTGCGAAAATGTTGATTTTTCACCCCAGGACATCGAACGCAGCGGCGAAAAAACCTCTGCGCGCCGCCACATTTCTAAGCATACATAAAAGGCAAGGCTATGATTAAGATTTCATCATTTCTTCTGGACAAAAATTTTTTTTAGGATTTTCGCAAATAGCCGTTATTTTTTGATGCAAAATCAAAGACGGAGTCAGAGCTTTCGCGCACAAAAGTAACAGTTTTTCCGCTCGAAACATATTTATTTATGTTGTTTTACTTTTTTGACTATTAAAAACTGTAATAAGGAGACAAAAAGCGTGCGAGAAAAAAGTTCTAAGAGAATAGGAAAAATGAAAAAAGTACTGAAAAAGGTTTGATTTATGTTACTTGCGTATGCGCACTGTTACTTGCGACAGGGACTTCGACTTTATCCTAAACCCTAACCAACGAAATTATAAGTCCCTAGGGTGGTCTGAATCATTTGTTACTTGCGTATCCGCACTGTTACTTGCGACAAGGACTTCGACTTTATCCTAAACCCTAACCAACGAAATTATAAGTCCCTAGGGTGGTCTGAATCATTTGTTACATGCGTATGCGCACCGTTATTTGCGACAAGGACCGTATTTCTTCAAAATGTTATAAAAAATCACAAAAGGTCACGGAAAATTACAAAACAAACACGAAAAATTACAAAATATGTCCGTTTTTGGTAAACTTTGTATTAAAATGTTATTCCTTATAGAAATCAAGTATTTTTAATTTTTGAATTATAATTAACGATTGAAAAGTATCAAACAAAAATTATGATTTTGTTCCGTTAGAAAATAAACTTCGATCAAAAAAAAAAAACTGAAAAAATCAGTAATAAAAAATAGTGAATAACAATGAACGGAACCTAGGTTATAAATCGTTGATTAAAATCAGTTACTCAGTTTTGTTTCTGTGCTTCGGCGTTGTCTTCGGGCCAAGTAGCGTCTCTTGCGCGCCACGATGCCACGATAACAATTGCAACTTCACAATTTTCCTTACTATACCAAAACTCCGCCCAAAATTGATTATTCATTTTTCTTCTTTTTTTTTTGTACAATTTTTTTGTTTTGTTTTAAGTCTCGCCAGTCCTCTACTTTTGGCAAAACGTGCGTTGGACTGGCGAGACGATTTAATTTCATATATTCGAATATTGTCTCGCCAGTTATCTCCCTCCGCGTTTTTAGAATTCAGTAAATCCGTTTGGTATTAGTAAATATTCAATTGGCGCTGAATCGCGCAGTAAATGGGAAATCTCAAAATTGTTTGCCATTGTTAGGCCCTTAAAGAGCTACGGTACAATTTTCCCTACTGTATATTATTCATAAAGTATAATTCAAATACATGTATACACACATGGGACGCCAAGTAAGGATAGGTTTTTCATTTTCGAGGCCGCATAAGCCCACGTCGTAAAGCTACATACAGTATTTAATATATTTTAAACGCCGTGGCACACTGTATGTAACATACGTTACATTTAAATATGTCTATGAGTCATACCTTGACATGTTCCGTCGTTGCAGGGTTCCGATTCTGTAGAACTTTCTTTACTGTTTTCGGCACAGTCGTCCCCGTTCATGCAAGTTCTGTCCCTGGTTCTCTGACCATCTTCGCAAGTGACTGAACAATCACTCCAATCAGCCCATTCTGACCAGTAAGGGCATCTCTGGGTTTCACATGAACGCGACTCGCTGGTTACAAAACAATTAATTGCTTTTCCATCTAATTCCTCGCAATTGGACAGGAACTGCATTCCACCACCACAAGTTCGAGAACACTCGCCCCATTGATCAACTTGAACAACAAAGTACTTTACTGTATTATATGATTACACCGTAGTTATGCATCATAACTTATGATGATGATTTTTCTTCGTTTTAGTCACTAGAGTTTGAACATACTAAATTTCAAGAATATGAAAGTTCAGAATATAGAGTTCTATTTTTTGTGAGAAGACACATTGACGAATTCGGATTCCCATAAATTATGGAGTAATTCAAACATATAAAAGATTTATTTCGTTTTTTTTATAACCAAAAACGAAATAATTGAAATAGACGGCTGCAGCCGAAATTTTGGTACAATGAATAAACTGATTTAGTATGGACTATTTTGGATATCACAATTCAAGGAAGATATTAACTCCCAGGGGCCTCTTAGTCCAAATTTGGACTAACCGCCCTAAATGAACTAATTATGATAGTAAACCGGGCTTAATCGAAAATCGCTGAAACATTGGTCTAGTCAAATTGTATGAGAAAAATTTAAAACATAAAATGGAACTGATATTTTTTTGCTTTAACATGGTCACAAAGGCGTTAGTCCAAATTTAAACTAAGTGACCCCTACGGATTATAAGCCACTTGTGACCTTTGGCAGTTAAAGAAGTTAGAATATCTAACAACTGTTGAATATATAAATAAACAAAAATACCTGGGCATAGGGCCGTGTTGCACTTCTTCTTTTCGATATTCTTTCCAACACATTGGTTAGCATCATTATCCAAGCAAGTACGACGATGAACATGTTCTCCCGAATTGCAACTTCTGGTACATGTCGTCCAATCTGTCCATTTATCCCATGCTACATAATAAGTTTGTTTTATTAGTAGTAGTTACTAGTTACTAGTAGTGTATGACTCATATAGGTTTTGATAGTGTCACGTGAAAAACCTCTGTTGAGACGTTCCGGAAAACATGCGTAATTTATCAATAATCTCTGTGTGGCTTAAAATCTCGGTGCACCGCGGTGTACCTACATTACTTATGGTGTAATAGCTAACATAATATTTAGGTCTAGTTTACGCCGTCTAAACGATAAATACTTGTGTGTTACATTTATTTATGTCTTACCGGGACATTTCTTTTGGTTACATGGGACAGTTTCTTCAAGCGGAACATCACACGTTTCTCCATATGGGAGGCATTCACGAGTTCTAGTTTTATCACCGCCACCGCATGATAACGAACACTCGGTGAATTGGGACCAAGGTGACGGATAAGGGCATATGTAGTTGTTACACTCGGCGTGATCGGTGGGCTGTCCGACACATTCATCAAGTGAAACCGCGTTTAAACATTCTCTTTTTCGAAGCTTTCGGCCCTGGTCCCCATGCCGTCCCACTGTACAGCTAAGTGAACATGCTTCCCATTCTGCCCATTGGCTCCAATGGGGACATTCGAAAGTATTACAACTAGGGTGTCTCATCTCCGAGGGCAAATTTTTTCCCGCCGGGTTAAGACTTCCGTGCAAAAATCAAATGAAAGAGCAGGCGAAATGGGATGTATGGGAGAAAAATGGAAGTTTTCGGTACATGGGGTCACCCAATTTCGGGTCATTTAAATATAGCCCTCAAAATCCAACGAAAAAAAAATTGAATTTTTTTTTAACATAAATCGCTGTTAAAAAAAAACTGGATGTTAAAAACTTCTGAAATTGCGTGTGCTGAAACCTCACATTATAAGTTAACTCNGGCTCAGATTCAAGGTCACTCTCAATAGTTATGGTGCGTGAAAAGATGGGAAATGATTGCCGAAGGTTGGAAAAATGTGTACATGGCATTTTCAAATTGATTGAATGTATGCCTTGTCCACAATAACGTTTTATTTTTCATGCATGTTTGTAAACAAATCGAGCAGACCACCCTTAAGATTTGAACTTTTAGGAATTAAGGGGTACATTGTAGGCGTACATTTTATTTTAAGATTATAATTATTGGGGCTTTGGGGGTACATTTCATTTTAATATTTAGGGGCACATTTCATTTTAAGATTAGATTTTTTTAGAAATTAAGGGGTACATTTCATTTTACGATTATAATTATCGGGGATTTCATTTTAAGATTTAGGGGTACATTTCATTTTAAGATTAGAATTATTAGAAAGTTAGGGGTATATTTCGTTTTTAAATTAAAAATCTATTTTCTATCAACTGTCAATCAATATTCACGGTTTATGTATCCTAAAAAAATAACACAATGAAAAATGGAAATCAATCTTAGGTTTAGTCAACCCAATTGCACATCAAACAAACACATTTCGCCGGACATGCTATTTACCAATCGACTCAATCGACCCAATTAACTTAGGCTGTGAAATCAGCCGCGCCAAAGCGTCATCTGAACTGCCCGTTAGCCATATAGCGGCGCCCATACGATTTACTATATAATATCCGCACTTTTCTTTATTCTGCATTCGTTTCTTTACTAAAAATCTCCCCAATACACGAAAAAATACATGAAATTTTTGTTTTTTATTTAGTCATATCATCATTTACATGTTCTATTAAGATGGACATCAGGATGTATGGCAAAATCCATAATTTTGTCCAATACATAATTTTGTCCGTCATTTTTAGGAAGCGCACCCCGCGAGGAGGCGTGAATAATTAACGCGCACACATGCGTTAAGGAAATACCGATTTATTTGATTGACGGCTAATTGAAAAATAAAAAAAATGCGCAAAAAGAAACCGTTGCTAAGTATGGTAAATACTGTATTGTAAGGACAATACATCAGTGATACAGGATGTATGAAATACGAAGCAATGTGCAATCTATATGTCAAAACAACCCGTGTTACGAGAAAAATTATTTGGGGAATAGTCTCATTTTTGTTTTTATATATTTAGGTAAAAGGTGAGACTGTAAGTAAACTGATGATTAAGGGTTATTCACATTTGAGTTTGAAAACCTTAGCTCTCGTTTTTGAAATCCGGTGCCACAAGAATGGTCGCATTCACTCCATCTACCCCAGGGTTCATAGGTGGTATATGTTTCTGGGTTTTGGCAATCTTGTTTTCGTTCGTTGGACCCAGGACAGTATTTACTTTCCATATCCGTCGTTGCGTCATTGAGGTTCAAACACTCTCGAAAGCTATGTTCTTTCGGATCCGGATATTTTCTTTTATCATTGTATTTTGACATTTTTGCTCGTACACATTCATAACTTTTTCCGTCGCATTTTGCCTGTGCCCAAGAGCTCCATCTCGACCAGTATGCTTAATAGAACACTTGAAAATATACCTATCACTCTTATAAGGAACAAACGGATAGTACAGGTACTGTAGACCGTAGATTTTTTTGTTTTAAGAATTTACGCAAAACCCTTGTATGAGATAATTTCAAACGCCTACGGTAAATAACGCTTAAACTAAGAACGCCGAAGACGAAAAATACAACAAAATGTGTTCAACATCTCCAACAAAAAAATATGAATTACGTAATCTTCGAATTACAATTCTTACTAAACATGCATATTATTGTGGTTTGTCAAAAAATCTTGAGGACGGGTATGACGGTCATACTGGCTGGCTCAAAAAAACGACGACGAAAAAATTTCGCTCGAAATAAAAAAAAAAAGAAAAAAGAAAGAATCCGATACGCGCGTAGGTTGAAACAGTACTCGCCCATCGAGCACGGCTGATTGAAGACGAAAATAGGAAAACGAACAAAAATGATGCAAATTTAACTTCAATATAACTTTAATTAATATTTTTTTATTTTAAACCATGGATNTGGACATATTTCGTCTTCAATCTGAATTTAAATTTGTTTTGATTTTCTCAGGAAAATCATGTGATCCGTGCGCGGCGTTGCTATTGGCCCGTTGTCGCGGGCTTCGAGGACAAAAAACGAGACTGTCTCTCACCCGAGTCTTAACATAGGTAAGACTCGCTCCAGCTAGGTACCAAACCCGCGGGCCAGCCAGTAGTATGACCTCGTGATTACAAACGTGACGTGTCAGAAAAGTGCTCATAAATTATGGGCGTTTTAAACGATAAATTTAGATGCACTTTTGTAAAATACTCTCGAAGGGTTTTGCAATCAGGTTGTTGGGTTGACCAGTCTTTAACTCTTACCATCTTCGTGTGCTAGAACCACTACATATCTGTATAAAAAGTTGTACTCACGACATTTTGGAATTTCACACGGTTCCTCTTCATCAGCGGCTTGGCCCATCTCTTCTGCACAATCATCCGGTGTGTAATCGACTGCTTTACTAACTTGTGATTTATAGCTATTTTTACAATTTCGGCTTCGGTATTTGTAAACGTGTTTACCAGGCATTTCGCATTCTGGGCACTTTGTCCATTCCGTCCAATCTCGCCAGACCGGGCAATTTTCTTTAACAGCACTTGTTGAGATGTTCTTGCATGAAGAATAGTCAACTGGCTAATAGGTTAGGCCACATCATGTTACTGCTCTCATTATTTTTAAATAGAAGCGCATTTTGTAAATTTTTGATAGTAAAATTTGCTCAAAACCGTTGTTTGGGATAACTTAACAGACCAAAGATAAATAATGCTTAAATAAAACAGCTGAAGACGATAAATACAGCAAAATGTGTTCAACAACTTCAAGAAAATATGTATGAACACGAAGAATGGCAGACAAAAAAAAATATCTTTTTCTGCACTAGAAGAATTTTTTGTCCCCGTATACTATACCTATTAGGTATTACCACTGTACTACACTACTGTATACGGTCTGCAGTTACAATAAAATAGTATGAAAATATGAATTGGTCGAACTTTTGTCGACGCATTAACTTTCTGCAGACTCTGTCACTCACAGTGGCAAACCCAAAAAATTAGTTTATTTTTCTTTGAAGCAAACACGAAATTTTGCTATATTCAGAGACATGGGTTGAGACCTAGTTCCATATGCTTAACCGGTTCCCTTCTGAGTTATTCTCTTCGTCGAACTTGTCCATACCGTTCACGGCACTGAGGAATTGTTTCTTAAATTTTTTATGTCGATTTGTAGTTGTGTTTCGTGTATTTTCCAAGCTAGAAACATTGGTATTTTTTTCAACTCTAAAAGCTTATTGACAAGACGTTTAGCTTCTTCCACAAATATGTATTTGGGCGGTGTGTCGTAGAGACATGGACAACCTTCTATGCTTAGAATGCAGTCATCGCTGCTTTCGGATGATAAATCAGATAAATCCGAACTCTCTAGACTAGAAGATGCTGAAGAAGATAACGAGGAAGAGGAGTCACCTAGTGACGAGTCATCCAGTCCACTAGTTGCAGTCTGCCAAGTATCCCCTGTCTTTTAGGTGAAAATATGAAGAATTATCATTACCTTACTCATGTTAGTAAGCCCACGTGACACTATCGTTTTGATAAACGCTCAATGCTTGTTGAACATACAACATACAAACATACACATGTATAATTATCTTTTTTTTTGCGTTTTTCTGTGAAGTATAAAATTTTTATTTCTCGCGGAATATACATGTATAATTTATATTTCACGAACAAACGCCCAAAAAGTAAAACTATGCTAGAATATATTTATGATATTTTACCGTGATATATTCCGACAGAAATCGCGCATGTCATATTCCGTCAAGACGGTTTTTTTCTAGTCAGAATACAAAACTGGCATGGGCAAAATGTCACGAGCAAATTTGGCTCGTAGGTTTTAAAATAGTATTTGCTCGTATCTATTATACGAGTGGCGTTTTGCTCGGTGACAAACTGACTACCCACACCAGTAGCATATTTACCTACAAATTGTACCAAAAACTGCATATTCTGCAGACTATTACGTCAAACATGTTTATAATTTTTAAACAAAAAAGGCAGTTCTTTTTACTTGTATATTGAGAAAGTAGTGAACATTTCAAAATGAGAGAACCTTTAGGTTACTAGAGAACTATTAGAACTATCTATTAGAACTATTATCTTTATAAAGTTATAATAAGCATTTCTGATAATATTTGGACTACTTTCTCAATAGTTTAGGTACAATGTATGTATCTACAATAAAGGAGTATAATTTCACCGAAAAAAAATTGTATGTATCTACAATGTAACAATGCATCAAACTTTCACATCTGTCTTGTGGCAATTTCCAACACTCTTTGCCCGGGTTTTTTTCCAGCATTTATCTGCCTCCCAAGCATTCACAACAAATACATCAACTTTTCTAGCATCGTTTTTGCTAAATAACTTCTTATTTTTGACCTTTTTCGCCCTTTTGTCAATTTCGGAAACTTCCCATGATTCTATTCTTGCTCGTTTGAATAAAGTTTCTCTAATAGCTTTTGTTCTTCGAGTTGTTTCCAGAAGATTTTCGTTATTTGCACAAGCTATATTCAGTTCTTCTTCTTCAAACGTTGACCTTCCATTAATCATAATAAGGTTGTCCCAAATCTGCCCAAGCGACCACTCATTCATCGTTCGCAATATATCTGAAATTAAGCGTAATTTTTCCTGAAAATCATTTGGCGAAAATAACTTCTAATTTATTTATGGAAAGGTTAGAAAAGCAGCCTGTTAACCCATGCCGGCAACTGCGTGCTAACGGCGCAATGTGTAGGTGTTTCCGATGGAACCAGCTTGACAACGAAAAATATAATATTTCCTGTTAGCGGCATCCCTGTTAACGACGCACCCTGTGTATTATTATTACACTCTATATTATACTAGTAGAGTCTATAATAGGCATAAATATTATACATAATTTATACACTGAGATGTCCGAGTCGTTGTTACAGTTGTTACTTACCTTGATTTGCTTCGTCAAAACGATTTCGGTAAAGCATNTACAATTTGCCCAAAACCATTGTTTGGGATAACTTAACCCGAGACCGTACAGCGTGTGCACATGTGCACAAGTCGCTAGTTTTCACTAATTATCTCAGCCTCTGATTGGTATAAAAAGAAAACGGTTTTTTATACTTTGTTTTAAATCTGAATTTGAATTCGAGAGAAATAAAAATAATTTTTTTAATGCGTCGTTTTGCTTGCGTGGCGCTATTTGATAGAGGTCCTTTTGCATATTTTTTGGCATCATCGCTAATTTTTCTAATTTATCTCAAAAACGGGATTATATATGATGATCTGGTTTTTTTGCACGTTAACTATTTTTTTTAACGAAACACCTACACAAATATTTTGAAACATGTGGTGGATTTGCCTGTGGTTTAGCTCAAAATTGGCTTCTATTAGATTCTCCTCTTGCCTTCATTGGAAATTTTAAATATATTAAAAATCATTAAACTGTCTGATTTAATTTGAATGGACATAAAAAACTTGATTTCCGGCTGTTTATTAGGAGTAAAACGTTACTCACCACTAAAATTTTCGAATATCTTCTGAGCGCAAATTCTTGCGAGAATGCGCGTGCTTAGTTCCGCCCGCAACACGCTGTGCTGATTGGAAAAATGTGTTTTTTTTTTATGTCAAACAAAGCCAAACATGTGTTGTTCATCTCAGATAAAATCGCATATTAAAATACCCAGCTGTTTATCAATGAAAACCAAATGAATAAAAAAAAACTCCAGTTTGATCAAACGACTATCACATAACGCTATTTATCGAAGGTTTATAGTATTGTTTACAAAAAAAAATATTAAAAATTGTACCACTAGTATTCAAACGACAAGCGTTTAGATTATTTGTGCACATGTGCACACGCTGTACGGTCCCGGAGTAGTACTTTGCGTACGGTCCAGGGTTAACAGACCAAAGATAAATAATACTTAAATAAGAAAGCTGAAGTAGGGTGTCCGCGGTTTGGCCTAAAATCAATACCAGAGGCAATAACAAAACATCAGATTATACAATTTGTTCATTTTGGAATGAAATTTGAAAAAAAAAAATTTTTTTTCAAAGTTTTCGAAATGGACCCCCCGCTGAGAATTCCGAAAATGTTTTTAAATTCAATGCATCCTTTTCGAACAGTTCAATGTTGAAAAATTGAAAAAAAATGACAAAATTTGAACTTTCTTCGTCGATTGTGAAAAAACTAGAGGGTGCCCCATACCAAATTGTGTTTTTAATGAATAAGGGGACTTTGATTATACATCGAAGCACTTTTCAGCAAATTTGGGGGATATACATATTTATTTTTTTGGCCTTAAAGGTTGCCAGACGAAAAAAAAATTGCCTTTTTTGTTTTATTTTCTATTTTTTTTTGTATTTGAGTGAGCATAATCATTATTTTTTTAATTATAATTAGTTCTTATAAAATGTACTACAATATTGTTCAAAGAAAACCCCCAAAAAATTAAAAATCAGCTGCTGAAGACGATGAATACAGCAAAATGTGTTCAACAACTTCAACAAAATATGAACACGAAGAATGGCAGAAAAAAAATTTTCAAATTTTTCTTTGAAGCAAGCACAAAATTTTGCTATATTCAGAGACATGGGTTGAGATACAGTTCCATATGCTTAACCAGTTCCCTGAGTTATTCTCTTCGTCGAACTTGTCCATACCGTTAACGGCACTGAGGAATTGTTTCCGAAATTTTTTTATGTCGGTTTGTAGTTGTGTTTCGTGTATTTGCCAAGCTGGAAACATTGGTATTTTTTTCAACTCTAAAAGCTTATTGACAAGACGTTTAGGTTCTTCCACAAATATGTATTTGGGCGGTGTATCGTAGAGACATGAGTTATCGTCTGGACAACCTTCTAAGGTCAGTGTGCAGTCATCACTGCTTTCGGATGATAAATCAGATAAATCCAAGGTTAACGAGGAAGATAAGGAAGATAAGGAAGACGAGGAAGAGGAGTCACCTAGTGACGAGAGATCCAGTCCACTAATTGCAGTCTGCCAAGTACTATTTCCTGTCTTTTAGGTGAAAATATAAAGAATTATCATTATCTTACGCATGTTAGTAAGCCCACGTGACGCTATCGTTTTGATAAACGCTCAATCCAAATTTGGCGCGTAGGTTTTAAAAAGTATTCGCTCGTATCTATTATACGAGTGGCGTCTTGCTCGGTGACAAACTGACTACAAAGTGTACCAAAAACTGCATATTCTGCAGACCATTACGTCAATCAGGTTTATAATTTTTAAACAAAAAAGGAAATTATTTTTACTTGTAACGACAGTCGAAGTTGTAATGTACCCCTTAACCCCGATGCGCCGATGCTAAAATTGGTGTGTGATTTCAAATACATGTGGCTCTCACGGTTAAACTTTCTTAATTGGTTGATTTGACTGACTAAATAAATTAGACGAATGTTAACTTTCTAAAACGGGAATTTAACACTATTTTCGTACAGCAGGTCTCGGGAAATTGGCCCACCCAAGCGACCTATAAAAAATAGGTTAGTTCTTTAATTAAATCTAATTACCAAACTTGTCGAATCAAAATTTAGCGTTTTATGGGTCTAAACCTGTGGCCCGCTAAATTTTTGCACGTTTTGAGTCATAAAACGCTACATTTTGATTGGACAAGTTTGGTAATTATACTTTAAGTACAATTGAATTGCAATGAAACATTATATGTGTGACAAAAATGGAGTTTATTGGTTTTCGGATTGAGTTTGACTGACCCTTCCTTAAAAATTGATCTTCGAAAAATTCTAGAGCTCGTTAAAAAAGTGGCTTGATAATCGCACGAGCGGGCAAAATGGTCTGATAAATGAGGCCGAATAAAGTGTATACAAAATTTTAATGATATAACTCGGTCTGAGAAAGTATAGACTAACTATACAGTCAGACATTCAGCATACATCACTTTTGGGATATTGACGATACCGGTTATGTCCGGAATCCGGACTACGGATATATTACAGATAGGTTTATGGACCAATGAATCAGAAAATGTTAAGAGTTTCTAATACAAAAATTAGTTGATTGCATTAGATTAATTTTTATTGTGATTGTTTGATTTTTTTCGAAAAGCAAGTTGTTAGCAACTTTAACCCCTTGATAATGCATCATATTTTCATTTCTGGCTTTTGGTAATTTCCAACAGTTGGCGTCAGGTTGAAATTTTGAGCATTTGTCTGCCTGCTCTGCGTTAATAACAAATACATCAACTTTTTTTGCATCTTGTCTACTGAATAACATCGTGTCTATCACTTCCCGTTTATTTGTGTCAATTGTGGAAACTTGCCATTGTTCTTTTCGAGCCCGGGTGATTAAAAATTCTCTAACATCATTCGTTCCTCGGACTTCTTCTAGAAGATTTTGCCCTTTGGAACAAGCCTCATTCAACCTTTCTTCGTTAAAAATCGCTCTTCCTTGAATCAAAATAAGGTTGTTCCAAATCTGCCCAAGCGACCACTCGTTCATTATTCGCAATATTTCTAAAATTCTCGATATATAAAAGCTTTCATACGCGTATAGGACATCGAAAAGGCCGATTTTTAGGCTGAAAAATCCAACTACCCAAATAAGTCACGACTACCCAAATAGATACAATTTTTTCAGACAAAAATTGTAACTTATTTGGGTGGGGGACTGAATCACTAAAAGTCACTTTCGCGCGTTTGCGTATATCCTCTGTATACGGATATATATTATTTATCCCCCTTAACCCCCAAGCACGATTATTAAGCACATCCCTGAGCACGGGGCCGGACGTTTGTCCGGCTTTTCTTCTACTCCTATCTAATCATACGTAAAAGATCATTAGCAGATTTCTCTATAAACAAATCGATGGTTCTGAATCGATTGAGCATACTCTCGAAAGCTTCCCGACCACCCTTGAATACTTTTTGGTCGATTTGACCACAAAACCACAAATTTACAAACGGTTAACCGGGCGACGTACACGGTCCATTTTTTGCACGCTAGTGCACCGTTTATTTCTTAGTTTTAGGAAAATAGGAGAGAAAAAAAATGCGCGTGAAAACTATTAATTGCAAATAACCTCTTTTTTGAGGTTTCTTTGGTTCAATCAATGACTTATTACTTTCTATTACGTATATAAAATTTTTATTTTTATTTGCTCTCCGAGTTTGTAATCGATTATTCTATGTTGGTTTTCAATGTTAAGTAATTTAACAAAGCCGAACAACTCGAAAATTGCGTTTTTCCACCCGGGCCGGACAAACGTCCGGGGGTCGTGCTTGGGGGTTAAAGGGCACAATTTGGGCATTCATGGAGCAAAAAAAAGTTTGAAGTTTATTATACAGAAAAACATTAATTGGTAGCGTCAACCATTCAATTTTATGATAGATTTTCGTCCACATTTTTTCGAGAATTTGAGTGTGACTAATGATACAGACTTTATCGTAAATTTGGAAACGACTCAAAAGCTGAATATTACTAAACCTTGTTGTGACTCCTCAAAGCGATCTCTGTAAAGCATAAAAACTGCGTGCAATGGTTCCTTCAGTAAATTGGCAATAAGTAGTTTGTTTTTGTATATATTGTTCGGATTGGAATCTCCAAAGCCTGGTGTATCAAAAACACGAATTTTAATGTTCTTTATGCCCTTGGATTTGTACTTATTTCCAAACATATAGTCAACGTATGCACTGATCGTCTTAGTACAACTTTTACTTGTTGCTGAAAATATGATTAAATTTGTAAAATACTGTAATCAGCTTTTTGGACAAGTATGTGGAGTTTGTATGTGGAGTTGTATGTGGAGTTTTGATTTTGAAACATAAAAAACAGAGACACGCCACATTAACCCGCTAGTCCCAGGCCGGTACATTAAGCAAAGTACTACCCTGAGACCGTTCAGCGTATACTGACTGGTATAAATTTTTAAACGCTTGTTATTTGAAATTCAAATATTATACTAGTATTATACTAGTGGTGCAATTTTGGAATTCTTTTCTGAAAACTATACATCAAACTTTAGAAATGATTAAAATATTAGTTAGCGGTTTTATAATTTATCGGGTATTTCAATAAATAGCGTTTTGTCGGGGAAGGGGGGGGGGGGGATGGTCTTAGCGAACAAGGCGATTATTTTGTACCCCTAAACGGTTGGGTATTTGAATTTAAAATTTTATCTGTGATAAAGCACACATAAACTTTATTGTCCGCAAAACACCTAAATTGTCTCGCGCCGCCAATTTTGATTGACCGCGTTACCACAGCAACGCAAAAAAACGAGTAATAATCTGTTCGTTTTTTTTTCTGCGGACTTTTTGACACCAAGACACGCAATTTGCCAATTACCGTTGTGTAACACAACGCAATAAGCAAGCACATCTGCGTCAAACTCAATGTCAAACAGGTCGAGTCCAAAATCTCCATAGAAAGAACCTTGAATTTTGAAAAACATAGCCCCACAGTGAGTCTCACTAGCGCCGCAAACAAATCTACCGTACGTTTCCAAATGTTTGTATGGCTGTTTCAAGAACCGAGATCAACTTCGGAACATGTCACCCACTGTATCTACCTGTATAAAGTTCATTATGGACTGTTCAATTCTTCTAAATGCATAACCTAATTTTTTCTTGGGGTGTCTTTGTGTTTACCCCTAAAATCCCTGGAGTTATAAGGGCACCATTTTTAAGAAATTTAGGGTGTTCAGAAGACAGCAGGGTCTGTAATTTACAAATCATTGAATAAACTACAATGTAATACGAAAAAAAGTCAAATATAAATGACTAGATCATCATATAATCCTGTTTTCAAAAATCAAAACATTACAATCGTAGAATATTCCGGAATAACTTACGAGATACTCGTGCTAATTTCGGACATATTTCGGGGTTTTTACAACCCAACAAGCTGTTAACGAAGTAACTTTTTCCAGCCCCTGTCATGCCAATAATCATAATATTGATACATTCGTCGGCATCGCAAGTCTTGTCCGTTGGACTCACATTAGTCACAGTTGAGTTTTCAAGCTGGCCTGTACGATGTTTTACAATAAACATCATAAGCGCAACACCTTAATTGTCTCGTGCTTCCAATTTTGATTGGCCGCGAGCAAGAAGTACAATTTGTTTTTGTTTTTTGTTTCGCTTACAATAAGATTGGACGCGCGTACCGAAATATTCAAAATAATTTACTAAAAAGCGGACACTTAATAGATAATGGACGGTTAACGCTAATTTGTATCCATGCGGAGAACACGGGATAAAGACCGATAAAATATCACAATTCGTTTTTTGGGTTTTTCACCGTTTTTGCCTTCGCATTGAGCAGTTATCTTGCGAAAAAACGCTTATCTTACGACTTTTCGAGACCCAAGTTCGCAAGATAACTGCGCACCCTGTGTGGTAAATTTTGATATAATTTTAAAATTAAGTGTGCTACCTCTAAGCGCGAGTTATAATTAGCTGTGTAGAGGTATACGTATTTAAAGTATGTGTTTTTTAGATTTTTCAACCAGATATTTTTCATATAAAACACGTTTTTGATAATATTCCGCCCTCCCCAAATAGTTTGCATTGTTTTCCGTCCGTTCTTTCTGGACCTAAAAGTGCGTTAGTTTACTAGTATCTGAATCAAGCAAAGTTTTTTTTCAAAAGTTCGCCGAAAAACTGCATGAGGTCATGATTAATTTTCAATTTTATCCGTCTGGCGAAGACCAGGTTTGACTAATAGCACAAACGGGGATGAGTTACCTTTAGAAATTACCTGTAAGGCAAGCCAAGAGTTTTTTTTCATTTTCGTACATTTCGTTTGATCGAATTTTCGAAAACAGTCGTTGAAGCGAGAACGTAACACTTTCATTTGTCAAAAACTGTTACGTTCTCGCTTGTTACGCATTTTTTTCACAAACCCAATTTACTCACATTTCATTAGATCATTCCAGTCGCAATCCCAATCCTCAGGCACTTGTTCTAATAAGCCATTAGGAACATAAGTGTTGGCAGCTTTCCTACATAGCTTTCGCCTTTTGTTTTCCATTCCCCTAGCTATCCTTAATTCCTTTTTGAAGTAGACTATCAATCTTTTTGTCAATTGCTGTTTATTATTCAATGTTATTTTTAATCGACATTCCTAAAATGAAAACTATGAAAATGGTGGGGAAATTTTATACAAAAAAAAATTTACTAAATTCTAAATCTGTTTCTAGCTTTTCCGTCTACAGACGGCGCGGACAACATTTTGCGAAATATAAAACTTTCCGTTTTATGAACTTATAGCTGCAATATGTGAATGGGAAATTTATGCATCGGAATTTCTATTCATTGAGAATGTTTTTTTTTTTTTTGGGGGGGGNGGGGTTCATTTTCAACTAAGAATAACGTTAGTTGTAAACTTGAGGTATCTTGCGATTCCCATCAGGTATTTATTCGGCAGAATAACTTCGTTTTTTTTTTGAAAAGAGAGAAATCTCCAATTTTAATATGGCGTTTGATAGCAGAAATTTTAAGTTACTTACAGAGACTTGTTCCAAAGATTTTCTCAATTCTTTGTCGCGACACGCATTTAGACCCTAAACCATTTTAATCATAATCAACGTAAATTGAATCTTATCAAAATACTCACAGTTTGCTACGAGCTATCGGCACGCCGTACCCTCTAAAGCCTAAGAATTTAATTTTGAAAACTAAAATTAATACCTGGAATGCTTTCTGTTGTGTTCGAACATGTGATACCAAAAGAATTAATTTGAGAACAATTGATCGTATCATTCTGCTCTGAAAATATAATTGGATTAATGACTAACGGGATGTCGCGGTGGCGCATCACAGTTAAGACTCTCGGAGGGGGTCGTAGGTGTTCATATAACGCGTAGTGATCATTGTGTGATGATCGCCCCCGTTTTTAAATATAAACTTATTTCCAAATATTTTATGGGGTAGTCGACCATGGCGAATCCAACTAGACTAACAAGAAAATTTCTAGATGTCTCCAAAGTTGCCTCAGGAAGATTTTTATAAAGTTCCTGTGACAAAACCAATTTGTCTAGCTTATTAATAATAAAAGTATTATTAATAATAATACTTTTAGGGCAAAAAGCATGTGATCTTATAAAAAAAGTAAGTAAATCTAAGGTCACGGACAAGTTTCAATTTTTTTTTTTTGCCCTGTTGGATAGTTTCCTACCTGGAACCAAAGTCTGAATTTCGTTAGTTATATCATTATTAGAAACATGCCCAAATTTTATATACCTAAAAATAAATAGCAAATATCAATTTGCTTTCTGGGCACTCATTTACAAAGCACTCTTACTCAAGTAAATAACTCGAACTTCAGACCCGACCTCCAAAACCTGAGCCGGGTATAACTCGGGTCGGATCTATCTCGGTCGGGTATACACTTTGTACATAATGTACTACAGTACCGGAGTCAAAAACTCGGCTCAACGGTCCGGTCAAAATTGGTAAACGAAGGTCAAAGTTGGGTCCACAGGGACTCCACACCCAGTTTTTGCTGCGTCAACGTCGGGTTAACTCGGATCAACGGCGCGCGGGTAAACTTGGGTAAACTCGGGTCACAATCCTGACGGGAAACCTGGTTGCTTATGAGTGTCCCAAAGACAAATTAATTTTTGAAATAAATAAATTTAATTAATTTTAATTAATTTTGGGGCTAGAAGCATATATGTACATATTTCTAATACTGATACAAGTATAACTAATGTAATTAAAATTTGGGTACCGACTAAGAAAATATCTATTTTTAACCGCGGGTACGTACCGGTACTCGGTCGGGTGGAAAAAAATCTAATGTGTCGACCTCTATTAGACTCTAGGCAGTAGTGTACAATTTTTTCTCTGTTTTTTTACAGTATATTTACTCTGTTTTTACTGTATATTTTGACGCTTTCTTATTCTCAATTATTTATCGCAGATTTCTGATAGATAGGTTGTTGACTAAGTTTAAATTACTACACATAAATAAATAGATTAGGAATCATCATGGACTTCTGACAGAATTGTGCTGAATTCAGATGAACCTGACAACACAATAGACTTAGTAGATTTACCCGATAATCTTAGACCGATATTCCGCGGAAATGGTACATCAGGCAAGTAAGAAATTAATGGGACAAAATATTTCACACTTTGAGGGAACACCAGCAAAAAAGACACAAGCAAAAAATCTGAATCCTTTTTTCGTAAAAACCGGTTTGGATCTAATGTTTTTCAACACAAATATTATCCGGTATATCATATACCGTATATGCTACCATATCTGAAAGTTTCAGGGCTCTCAGACCTTTATTTCGTGAATGTTGTGTCCACATTAGCAACCCTACGTATACCGGTACGGTATACAGTTGATGTGCACAGCACGGACCAGTTGTTCACCAAAAAGAAGAGTTTTGTGCGCTCTTGCCTGCCAGCGCATGAGTAGATATTCAAGATATCATAGTAGGCCAGTTCCAACTGACCGCAAATAAGGTACGTAAAAATTAAAAATGCTCAGAATTCACTTAAAAGTCTTAAGACTATCAGACAAAGTCTGATAGACTCAGTCATGGAGTCTAATAGACTTAGTATACTTTGTAATACATTTGATGTGAACAGTTCCGACATTTTGTAACACAGCGTTTTGTTATGTATTGTCAAAAAATACTATTATACATCGTGAAAAAAAAATAGAAAAAAAATGATTCGGTAGATGCACATTTAGGGGTTGACCAAAATATGGGATAGATTCATAAAAAAATTGCCGTTTCCATCAAATACAGTAGTGCCACACAGGGTTACAAAAAAACGCTAAAACGGCGTTGACGTTGGGTTGCCGTTAGGGCAATTTCATTTTTTTGCGTTGGGGTAGGGTTAGGACCCAAAAATGGAAACCCAAAATGTGGCGATTTCAAGAACTACCCACCCAACCGTTGGGTTTGCCTTAATTGCCAAATTTTCCGTTTCCGTTGAGTTGGGATACCCCAACGGCAACCCAACGCGCGTTGAAGCGTTGGGGCCAATTTAACATTTTTCATGTTTTTATTATTCGTTTAAAAATACTAAAGCGTTAGCGTTGAGTTGGGGTGCTTAGCGAAAATTTGCTTTGGGTCACCCAACCCAACGCCCCTACCCCCAAACGGTAATTTGCGTTTGGCTGTTTTTGCAACCCTGGTGCCACAGGAGCTGAATTGAAATAATAATTTGAAGAAACAAGATTCGTTATTACATATATGGACATAATTTATTTCGGTAAAGTAAGATTTTAAAGGTGTTTGCGTCTTTTTAGAGTTTGCATACGAGACTCTTTCGTTCGCCACCTCATCACTGGATCTCTAAAAACACGGTGAATTACAAGATTTTACAACATAGTTTGATAATTTCTCACATATGAAATGCTACGTATGGCTTGTGGTATTTTAAACGTTTAAACTATCCCTATTTCATTTTTAACTTGGAGTTGTGGACGCAGCTATCACTTAACTCCCAGGGGTCCATATGAGGAGATCTGATCACATAAACTTTATTCTTTTAAATGATGTCGATGATTGTCGTTCCAGATCAAAAATCGCTGATAAATGGGTCAAATGAAATTTCAAGACGCATTTTTTTCGAAAAAGAAGAAGAAAAATATGACGACTTTTTTGGTTAAAAAATGTCCTTTTGACAGAGATGTTTTATAAATCTTCCTGTAACCTTTTGGAGGTCTCGGACAGTTTTTTTTATAATCAGAAGCGAAATTCTCATGTTTGACTACCCTATATTAATATAAGCTATATTATCTACGACCTGTCTATGATGATAATGTTAACAAAAATTGCGAATAATTCGCTTATTCACAAAACGAAAAGAGTTATTTGCGAAGAATTTTGTTTAGATTAAACACATAATCAGTTTCCGATAACGCTTGTGTGGCGCGCATTTTCTCAACTTCTCTCCTTTCAATTTGAGTCACCTCGTTGATTAATCGTGGATTATTTTTATGCAAAATATATTTTTCTTTACTTATTGTTATTTTTTTTCATATCATATTAAAATATTTTCAGAGAACACATAATTTTGTATATACAGTCAAGCTTATTTTTAGGACCGCTGTTTCTTATTAGGTAGTTTAACTGTAACTTCGAAAAACCACTAGAAAATACGTTTCGAAAAGAATCCTTAATTCTACNGAAAAAGCCATCGGGGCGATAAAAAGTCGTAAATAACCCAGTTGTGTCGTAGATAATTTTATTATTTACGGCTGACGCCGTAAATAATAATATATTAAATATATTAAATAAGCTTTATAGAACAATTTTAATGTAAACTCACCCAAAGTAAGGGCCATCTTTTGGCACTTTTTTTTTCAAAAAATATTTTTCTCTCAAAGTAAGGGCCAAATGACTCTATTTTTTTGGAAAAAACTCAAAATAAGGGCCATCCTTTCTCAAAACTTTTTTTTCTCAAAGTAAGGGCCAAAAAATAAAACTTTGGCCCCATGTCAGACATATCAGGTGGCTCTTACTTTGAGAAAGCGGATTTTTTTTGTCTGACAGTCTGAAAAAGTAACCAATATGACCATTTAGATTGGCATGTTTTCATAACAAAATTTACTAATAATGAGTTTGTCCTTAAAAGGCACTTTGTATACAATCTTAAAAAATGTTATTTTTTGAAAAAAAAACATATTCGTACTCGCATCGTTATGACAGAATCATTCCCGTGAAAATTGTAGAGTTACGATAACGTTAAAGTATAATTAGTATAACGTATCATTTTTGTGTCACCGCGCTAATCCGCAGCAAATAGATCTCGACATCTCTTTGCTGCGTTTCTGAAAATTCGCCGCGAACTGAATACACTCAAAATATCCATCAATAAAGTTGGGCTCAACGCCAACGCTAATGGGATAATTTTTATTGTAGCGTTGGGGCACTTAACGAAACTTAGAAAATATGAATACCCTACAACATATTCGGAGTCGTAAAAAATGGCACAGTAGCAGCCTTTTTCACGACCGACTTTCATCGTTGATTTTCTCCATAAAAGTTCGTCATTCGGTGAACTGCCGTATTCGGTTGTGAGTTCCCAAAAAAAACGTTTTTTGACAAAACGTTTTGTATCCCTTAAAATATACCAAGCATTTTTATCACCAAGCTGCTTACTCGCGGGAGTTACGTTATCAAACTCGCTGTAATTAAACTTTTAAAACACGCGGTAGTTCCTTAATTGAACTCTCTACCGCGAATTTTTCAAAAAAAAAAACAAACAAAAGGACTCTGAAAATTTTCCTGTTATTTACCATTTTTATCATTTTTTTACTCGGATAATTCTGAAAATTTCATAAAACCCAGACCTGCATTGTAATATATCAACCTGTAATTCACGACTTAACTATTTGAAAATTTTATATATATTATACAAAATTCACTCTAGCGCCGTAAGTATTTCCGTTATTAACCGTAATTTTTCTCAGAGTTTTTTTTATCAGTCACAAACTGCATTTATTATTATGTGGCGGTGTAAAACTTGAACGATGCTCGGCGGTGTTCAAAAAATCAAAGAAGGTTTATTGAAGTAAGATTTATATCTCAAGTCTGGTTATCGTGAGCACCATATGTTATTATGGATCACGGCGGTTAATCCCGCGATTATGGATCTAACAGAAATTTATTTCGAAGTTTTATATACTGTAACAAACGAGACCAATTAACTTCCAAGGAAAAATTCGCGATAATTATCACGAACTGCGATAAAATTGTTGGCTGAAGTTAACGTCTATTACTATCAAACTATAAGTGTTAATCCGTTGTATGTTTGCATTTATCACAAACAGTTCTAATAATTAAATTTTAGTTTGCCATAATGGGTAGCAAGCTACCCAAAAAAATCGTTCAATACCGTACGGTCTCAAATTGTGACTCACAATAAACAAAGAAGGTTACAGTATTCAAAAGACAAATAGCGTTTATTTATATTACAGCAGTAATTTTTATATTAGTTTCAGTACCAATTTCTTTTACATTTTCTAATCATAAAAATACAAGCACACTTATTATTTTTTAACAAACTCCAATAGGCATAACGTCACCATTTGCACAACATTCGGAATGATAAGCGTTATACCAGGTAAAGTGGCCTCTGATT
Source organism: Oikopleura albicans (assembly GCA_004367875.1). NCBI lineage: Eukaryota > Metazoa > Chordata > Appendicularia > Copelata > Oikopleuridae > Oikopleura > Oikopleura albicans. Next base: position 1,165,718 of record SCLG01000018.1, read on the forward strand.
GGGTGGGAGCAACATTGTCCATCATGTTCCATGTTAGGATGAGCTTCACATTTAGTAATATCGTAGTCTTTATTTGACCCCAGGCTTGGTAAGGTGGCCACAAAGTTTACAAACTCAAGGTCACATTCGCAGGCCGCACGTTCTTCAGTACCGAGGGCATCCTCTGTAAAATAGTAATTAAATTAAGTTATATAGTATTTGAAAAAGAGTTATTTGACACCTTTTGATATCAGATGAGTGTCATGTTTCATTTGACCCTTTTTAAAGGCAAGTCAAAATTGAAGTATAATTTCCATAATTTAATATGAAAAATACCTTATAGTCGTATTGGCTATTATACTATATCGGAAAAACAAACAGTAAATTATGACTCAAAATCCGATCGACTACTTACCACACATATTAGCAACACCATTGTAATTGTAATCTAGCCCACAATAACCGGTTGCACATTTCATGCATCTCCTGCGGTCGTTGATTGCCCGGTCAATGGCGTCAACCGGTTTGCCGAC
>SCLG01000018.1:1215723-1229903 GCA_004367875.1 Oikopleura albicans
CCACTTTTCTAAAGCTGAATTTTTGATTATTTTTCTCCCATCAAATTTGGAAAAATATCGTTCACAAACGCGGTTTAGATTTTTTCAATTTAAAACTTGTCCATAACAATAGTACGTTATTAAAAGTTTTACCATTTATGAGAATATCTTCTATTTTTGAACCAATTGCGCATAAATTGCTGCCAAAAAATAACCGTCTAACATTTTAGCACGCAGCTCTGTGAATGTACAAAATCTCCAACCTTATTGTCCGCGTAACAAAAAAGGAAGAAATTCTTATTTCTTGTTTCGCGTTGTTATGGTAACGTGGCCGAAAATTGACAGCGCGAGACAATTAACGTGTTACAATGTAAATTGTGCTTGATTACGTAAAACTCAGATGAAAGTTTTGGTGATGAAAGTTTTGGTGGTGCCCTGATCTCTGATAAACTTCTCTGAACACTACTAGTAATCTAGAACGTTACTCTTTCGTTTAGACATACATAGGTATGTACAGGTAAAGCTAGTATTCTTAAATATCTGGAAATACTTACGTCCAGTAGTTATTAACCAGTAATCTTTACTCTCACACAACGGTATTATTGTTAAAACAATATAAGTGACTCGCATAGAAATCATATGCGATATCGTTTAGCTGAACACTCAAAACTCACAAAAATTCAACTTTTCAAATTTGAGATTTGAACAAAATCTTTAAACTTTAGATTTCTTTCAGGTTTGCGTATTGGTTACGCCACGTCACTTGCGTGTCAAGGTTTAACTGATTTTCTTCCAACTAAATTGTGTATGTTATTGAAACATATTTAGCCGATTACATGAAAACAATGAGTTAACGCAGCACATAGACACACAACATATTTATGTGATTTATATGTATATTGTGATGAAATACAGAAAAATGGTCATAAAATTAATACAGTAATTTGTCTCATTATAGGCGGCCCTAGACCAGACTAAACTGTTTACCCCAGTATGACAGTATGCGGATCTATAATTTCCATGCATTTCACATGTAAAACTTGTATGGTATATGTGGTTAAGCGGTCACCAACAATTCAGAAATTCCGTAAAGACGAATTGGGATGTTTGCCCCGACTTTTCAACCCATGTTAAACCCCATTTTCCTGCAATTGTTAATTACATACCTTACAAGTTCAATTAACTAAAAATTCTAGAAAATTTTAACCTTAAAAAATGGCATGAAAATTGGAGAAACAAAAAATCTTACGTACAATCTTATGTACAAATCTTATGTACATGTTATTAGCAAGAGAAGATAATTTAAGTTCACGGGCTCGTGTGGTCCTAAGAAAATATTTATTGTGCCCAAAAGTTTTGGGCCAAAACCATCTGATCTGACGTTAAAAACGTTAAGATTGTGTTAACAAAGTTATTGACTCGTCGTATACTATTTATACCCGCTTTTGTCGGTCATTTTTGGTTATGGGAAGTCTGAGAGTGGAATAAATAAAGCCGATAGATTTATTCCACATTTAAAATTTTGAGTACAGTTTGTATAAACAGTGTGATAACTCGACAGTCATGACTTAGAATTTTTTTTTGACAAATATTATATGACCAGAATTGGAGAACTTTTGGGCAAGTGGTTGTTTTGCGGGAAAATCAGAGTATAAAATCAGAGAATAATATCTTATATTACAGTCTCACATCCACTGCTGTAATTGTTGGCTCTAAAGGAACAATTTGGTTGGGTCGGCAGTCGGGGCATGTAATTGTCATGTGCAACTTTTTGCAAATCATTTTTAAACACCAGGCGCATTGGAATTTTGTCCGTGGACAGAGGGACGTTTGTTTCTTTAGAAGAAAGTTTGGATAGCAAAAGTCGCATTGCTCGCGAACAAATTTTGACCGCTTTTCATCGGTTCTAGGGCGTTTTCGGTTCAGACTTAGTACAGATTGTTCGGGCTCAGTTTTTTGAGATTGTGCATAAGATTCACCAACGGTATTAATCTCCTCAATTTCGGATTTTAAACTGGCCTTTTTTTCGTCATCATAATTTTCAAGTTCCTCCTTGACCTCAATATTAACTATGTTTTCATCCGAAATTTCCTCCCAGTTGTCGACCTCCTTCATTTTTCGAATCTTCTCAAAAAAGTCTTCTATCATTTTTTGTATAATCGACATTTTGGATACGACTTCTTTATGTTGACTGATATTATTTTTAACTTTTCCCGCATTTATGCCAACTTGGTTCAGATTTGGTTCATAATTATGCTTTGCAACTAAATTGGAGTGAGTCAGAGCACTTTCGACGGCTTTTGAATAAAAAATCGGATTTTTTATTTTTTTGAAAAAGAAACTGTTTTGGCTATTTTTTGGAATTTTTTTATAATGTAGCAAAAAAAAAAAAAAATCCAAAAAATGCCCGAATCGAAACCCCAAAGTGACCTTTTTTAAATCGTAAATTTGGGACTTTCCGATACATTTTTCCGGGCGTGAGGAACTCTAAAAATAGCTTTTTTAGACCTTCAAAAAATTCTAGCGTTCGCTACAGACATTTTAAAAAGACGATTTTTTCAAATTTTTTTTAGTAACAGTTACTAAGTAACTCTTCAAGCCAGGGCTCGGCACAATTGGCTCGCTTTGGCTCGCTCAGAGCCAAAAATTGCAATAGCCAACTATGCCGAGCCCTGTTTCGAGCTCTACAATTTGGCAACATTTTTCAATTTGGGCCCACAGAAATATACTACGTATGCTTTATGTTTCAAAATGAAAAAAAATAAGCGATGAGTTCAACTACTCCCCATTTTTTCGATTCAATTTTTGCGGTCCATAGAAATCGTCAATTGAGATTATCTGACTCACCCTACTCTAAATGGTGAAAAAACTTTAGTGACTGATCGCTGGTAAAATTTCCTCTTTTGCATAAACGACAAACGAATTGGTTTTTTGACCTCGAGCAAGACCGTAGATCTTCCATTGTAAAGACATCCATACATAAATGTGACATTTTTTAAAGATTGATTTGTTAAACCGTTTATTTATTCATCGGGATCATGTAATGTTTATGATACATGAGGCAACCTACGCCCTATGAAGCTAATCCAATGCTTACTAGGATTGACTCATTTCTTAACCTTTCATGGAACACTTCTCTAAACAAATCAGTTGGAATTAATTCCAATCATTTCTACCCGTTAACGTTAAATTTATCATCAACGCCTTGTTTGTAGTAAGCTGTTTTGACTGTTATCGAAACATAACGAACCACCCATATATGTATCTTAGACTTTTCCAATCTGAGATATAAGAATTCTCTTAAACTTACAGAAAAGATTATATTTGACCGGTAGATCACGATGGTTAAATAAACAAAGTGAAAGTGGAGTTACGTTAAGGCGCTAGAGAGCATTTTAAACGACCAAGAGGTTGACGTGACGTTGCACAATGCAAAGAGGAATTGTGAGACACTCAACGAACATATTGATCTTGAAAACAGAATACTTGTATTTATTTTTGACAGAATTTTTACATATGAGGTGTGCACTGGTTCTGACCGTCACAGACGATAGAAGTCTTCGGCAAGTTGTTCCAAAAATCGGAAATAAATTAAGAATTGCACAGTATGTGGTTTTGTACAGACGAATTAGGCTGTCCAAGGCGACAGAAGTAGATATTCATAAAATTAAAAAAAAAATGACAAAAGAAAAACTATTTTTGAAATATTTTTATTATTATACAGTCCTCGTCCCCAAATCGGCAAATAGATCTATTTTATAAGTATAAGTTATAAGAAACATTTTTGTCAGAAAAATTATATTTTTGTAGCGAGTCGAGCTTGCATTTGAACTTTATGTACTAGAATTTGTGTGCGAGTTTTTGAAATTTTTAAACCAACAATTTTTTTACTCTAACTATCGTCCTGATTTTAAAACGCGAAAAAAAATTTTAGCGGAAATGCATATTTCTCCTTAAATGCGGCACTTAAGAGGGGGAGGTTTGTATTAAATACAAATATATTTTGAAAAAAGGAAGTCGCCTTTCGGTGATTGGCCGAGCACGATCAAAAAAATACCAATTACAGGCCACATAGGCCTCAGACGCGCTGTCAACCAATGTTACCAAAAAGTGGTAACATTATTTATATTTTTCGCGTTTGAAAATCACTGCGATAGTTATTTTGGTTATTTGTACTTGATTCTTGTTATTTTGAAAACTCATAACCGTGGACAGCCTAATAAGAATCATTTATCGTATTGTTAACAAATTGCTTTCAATAAGAAAGTAATCAGCTTAAAGACCCCCAAAAAATCCAATAAAATGATGGATTAAGGTTTATAGCTTGCCTAAATTATAGGTAAAAACATATCATTAAATTGATTTTTTGGGTTGGTCATTTCATTATTAAATCAAAGGTGAGCCGTTGCGGACTGGGTATCGTTGGTTTGTGTTTCTCAGCCGTATGGGTTGGTATCAGTTGATCATATTCTAAATTTAATTTAAATTCTAAATTAGATGTTGTATATTGTATTAGATAATTTTATATTATACACCGTACAATTACCGTACAGTAACATTCGCGTTTCAAAGACAACCCGATAAACCGGCAAGTGATTAGGTTGTCAAGGGTTGNAGGTTTCATAACTATATCATATCCCATATCCGAGATATTCACTAAAATAGTCGCTCGGGAACACATGTGGGAACACTGCGCGGTCTCGGGTTAAGAGGGGGAGGACTGTTTTAAATACAAACATATTTTGAAAAAAGGAAGTCGCGTTTCGGTGATTGGCCGAGCGCGCTCAAAAAATACCAATTACAGGCCACATAGGCCTCAGACGCGCTGTCAAGCAATGTTACCAAAAAGTGGTAACATTATTTATATTTTTTCGCGTTTGAAAATCACTGCGATAGTTATTTTGGTTATTTGTACTTGATTCTTGGTATTTTGAAAACCCATAACCGTGGACAGCCTAATAAGAATCATTTATCGTATTGTTAACAAATTGCTTTCAATAAGAAAGTAATCAGCTTAAAGACCCCCAAAAAATCCAATAAAATGATGGATTAAGGTTTATAGCTTGCCTAAATTATAGGTAAAAACATATCATTAAATTGATTTTTTTGGGTTGGTCATTTCATTATTAAATCAAAGGTGAGCCGTTGCGGACTGGGTATCGTTGGTTTGTGTTTCTCCGCCGTATGGGTTGGTATCAGTTGATCATATTCTAAATTTAATTTAAATTCTAAATTAGATGTTGTATATTGTATTAGATAATTTTATATTATACACCGTACAATTACCGTACAGTAACATTCGCGTTTCAAAGACAACCCGATAAACCGGCAAGTGATTAGGTTGTCAAGGGTTGCCATTTTGAATTTTTTTAATTCTGACAAACTTTTGTGCTAAAAATGTACTAAAAAGTGACGGGATAGAAGCACGACCGGGTGGCCGGAGAAACGCGTAAGGGGTGTATGTAAAATAATAAAATATAGATCACTGTTCTTAGACTCTAATGTTCGTGATTCATAAGTATAAAAACTGTAATAACGGGTTAAAACAAGGTAAAACCGATAAACTAACGCGAAATTCGTAATATCTGACCCTAAAAGCGGCGATGAAAATCACAGTTACAAAATCACAACCACGTATGTCGGTGTGACAAAATATTAATTCTGATTGTACTCTATTTGGGGGTTTAAAATACATATTTCCGCTTTTGGGTGTAAGAACAACGTCGTATAGCAAGGCCAGGATCACGGTGTATACCGTTTTCTTTACTTACCGGTAAAGTCTCGACGATCAAACCAACCAATTTTGTAACAGACGGTAAATAATAACGCTATTAACGTTACGCCAAATGCCGAGGCCACAATAACAATCCAGAGGGGATAGACGATAGGCGCCGATTGGACCCAAATGCGCGTTTCAAACTAAAACGTTTTTAAAGATTATTTATACTGGTATACGGGTAAAGTATTTGAAAACAGTCATTGGTCAAAAAAAGCTGTAACGGGCGTTATATGAATGTGCCTTAGATGTTTTGGCACAATTTTTTTTTCACTAAAATGAGACTTTCACCTGTTTTTCAACTGTCACTTCCTCGTCCGCCCGTAGGTCAGTATCAAACCAATCGGGCTCGACATTGAATCTCAATTTCGACGTAAACTTTGAACTATTCATACGTTGTTGGAATCGGCGCATAATCAGTTCAGAATCGATGATAAGGTCAAAGGCAGATTGGGCTTGGAAATTCTCGACCGAACATGAAATAAAACTGCACTGAGCTGCTCGAAGACATGCCTAAAGATTCAATGGTTACAATACTATAAACGGGTATAACCTTACTAGGGTAAAATCCAGCGGTTGGCATAAGTCAGAAAAAAATGAGCTGTGCTGGGCTGTCCTCTCGGGCTCAAAAAAAAAAATGCGCTCGGCTGTGCTCTCAAGATCAAATATAAAATGAACTGAGCTTGGCTGTGCTGGGCTGTGTTCTCGAGCTTGAAAAAAAAATCGATCTGCGCTCGGCTGTGCTCTCAACATAAAGCATAAAATTGAACTGCGCTCGGCTGTGCTCTCAACATAAAGCATAAAATTGAACTGCGCTGCGCTGTGCATGCCAGCTCAAACAGAAAAATGGACTGCGCTGAAGGCCAGCTGGCTGTTGCCGAGCCCTGGTAAAATCGCAAGTTATACCGGAAAATATTCCGTGGCGAAAGGGTTAAATAAAGGTATGTTATGAAAGTGCACGTGGTTGTTCGAAAACATGCCTACAAAGTCGAATCGTTATCGTGCTGTGATTACCACCCACTGTGCGCATCATTTTTAATACATATATTATATATGTATATGATATATAAAAACGTTTTGGATCAGAGTCAAGAGATTGACGAGGGATCCGACTGTTTGATGATTTAATCGATCAAACAATTGATATTGATTTGGACAAATGCGAAATAACCTTGTCCTTATCTAAAACAGTCATGTAGTAGAATTAAATTATATTGATAAGGGGGGTCCATAACCATATTTCGTTTGTATTTTTTAGAACAATTTTACTGGCAGGTGCGCCATTATGCTTCTCCCTGCTATGATTCAATTTTTTCCTATTTGCGCCGTTATATTTCACTTTTTGAGAACAGTTTATCAGTTATACACACTATCTATTATCGTTAACGAATAAATAGTTTAACTCCCAGGGGGAACCGTGTGCCTTTTAGTCGCTCAAGTTCCCCCTGGTGGTTATTTTATTTTGGTCTCCCTGGTAGTTAAGACCAATTTCCACATTTTCAGATAACGCCTACCCACTGTGCCGTTGCCATTCAATTTCCCGTTATCTTTCCTTTTTTCAATTAGAAGGATAACGGCGACCCTAGTGCGTACATCGTTGCGCCGTTATCTTTCATAGTTATCATTTGGTTTTGAAAGATAACGAAGAAGGGGCATATGTGATACTTTCAGGATAATATACGTACNGGTCGTCTCGTACAATCAACTTTAACCGAGCCCGAATTTCGAACACCTTTAAACGGCAGCAGTTGTATTTTTGGTCTTGTATTTGTAAACTCGGGCCACTGGAGGAAAATGCGTGCCATGCGAATATTAACCAATCCCAAATTTCGAATTGTGTACTTGTGCTCCATGGAAGAAAAGTCAAAATTTTGGGCATCGTGGCGATAGGCAATTTGCTCGTTTTCCGCAGAAATTTGAATTTTGGAATTGATTTTCACCTTGAACAACGGATGTAAAAACTGGACAAAAAAAAAACTTGTGAAAAATGTTTTAATTTAGAAATTACTATTTCTGAAATTTATTATAATTAAGAAACTTCGTTTGCTTGTTCTATCACACAAAAGTTGAATTACACCAGGTTCGCTCTAATGTTTCAGGTTTCCCAGCAATTTTGATGAAGGCACAATAAACTTATAGACAATTATCAGATATTTAAGAACTGTTTCAATAAATTTATAAAAAAAATCGATATATTTACCCCACAGATAGCAAGTGCCCTAAAATCATGATCAGCCAATGAGAATGCCGTATACGACACAATCTCCAATTACAAAGGCCCATAAGTCCCCATTTTCGCGGGCCTTCGCGTAATTTTTTTGAACCAAAAATTTAATTCAATTTTAATTTTGGCCAGGGCATTTGCTACCCATAAAACGGTAATTAGGCTGTCCACGGTCGTTTTACCGGTAATTACCGGTTATAGGCATTTGAGTAATTAAAAATATCGCTTTCAGTTGATTCTAGGCCTAATTTTGGACGAAAAATCCGAATCTGATGTCTGTTTTTGGATTTCACCGATTTATGACCAATATTTATCGGTTTTACGAAATTTGTCAATGAAAATTATCGGTTTCAGTTGTTTCTAGGGCTAACTTCAGGGGTTCTAGGGGTGTCTTCATTTTCAGAAAAAGCGGTTTTGTGAATTCATTCGCAAATGTGATATACCGAATGTAATTTACATCCGTGCCTTGAGCGGAATTCTACCGGCCGGCGTCGACGATGACGGGCCATCGTTTGTATTATTCACATGCCAATGGAAATATTCGACTGGTTCCTTACCGGCTGGTTCAATGTACCAGTAAACATAAAATGTATGGTGGCCCTTATTCAACGGATTTCCCAGCATGCATGTAAGCAAAAGATTGTCTTCGTCATTGGCGCAGTCGGCGCGCAGATCATTGCCATTGTACCGCTCAATATGTGAAAATTGCGCCTTTAGCGGATGATTGATAAACAGTTTGGTGCTAAAACTTGGGTCCTTTTTTAGGGTTCAATTTTTTTTGTTTCGCGAGAGTAGTTTTACCGGTTGTTTTTTTCAAACTTTCAGGATTCACAAAATATTTATGTGATGTTTGTTTGAAAGTTAAAAGTACACAAAATTTGTGAAAAGTGCATTTTTCTTCATTTAACCAAAATAAAGTACACGGGTTGCTTATTAAGGGCATGCTTAATAAGGGCTTGTGCTTAATCAGGGTCGGTTTTGAAAAATTGTTAAACGACCCTTACAATACCCTGTAATACGCATACCCCTGTAGATACAATTTGAGAAAATAATTGTTGCCAAAAAGCTACGATGATTTTTTGGTGATTTTAAAAATCAGTTGAAAAATTGAAACCTAACTTGGTCACTGTAAAAAGCAATTTAAGTCTAAAGCGTTTTGGACCAATGCGCGCATTGGGTGACGTCAGATACATATTCAGTGGACTTATTTCCCCATGCGCGTTAATCAGTTCCGATTGGCACTTGTTGTTGAGCGAGGAACAATCTTTCCAAATACTTAACTCCTGTAGGATCTCGGTCGAGGAATTGGGATCGACAATGAAACTGTTATTTTCGTCGGGAATAACGCGAGTTAAAATTGGCACTGATTGAATTTTGTTTTCATGGTGCCGGTCATAGTGGAGCGGAACCGGTTGAGTACAGGTTTCACGCCCACGCTTAATATTATGAAGTCGGATTTTAACAGTATTCCGGGAATGGCAAGGATTGACAGCGGTTGAGTTCGACACGAAGTTTTCTCGACACGTTATTCGCCCTATTGGGGGTTCGATAATTTTTATTCGATTAAAAATCTCAAAATTGGTGTTTCTGAAAAAATATATACCTAGAGAAACATACTCAAATATACTACACCCCCTGCGCTGTTATCTTGTCACCCGTTATCTTGCAAATTTTCCCGTTGGCTCCGTTATCTTGCAGATTTTTTTCGGCCAATTTTCCAGGAATCCCTATCTTTATGTGTTAAGCCCTGCGCTGCTATCTTGCAGATGTCCCCGTTCGCTCCGTTATCTTGCAGATTTTTTTCTTGCGATAGTTGCAAGATAACAGCGCAGGGGTGTATAGTTTTTGATATTCAAAAGTATATTCTAAAGATATCCTACGTTATTTCAAATTTGTGTTGTTGTTTTTTTATATTAAAATGTTGGCACCGACTGAATGGGAATAATTTCTAAAATGTCTTAAGGTGAAGATTTCTAAATGTTTTAGACATTTTACACTTTATTACCTTTACACTTTTTTTCAAATTTTTGCGACATTTTACCCTTTGTCCCCTTTACCCTTAATTACCTTTACTCTATATTATCTTTACACTTTACACTTTTTTGTAGACATATTACCCTTTAGACATTTTACCCGTTCGACATTTAAGAAAGTTTTCCAATTCAGTCGGTGCCAAACTGTTTTACTCAGTAGGGTTTTCGAGAAATTTAATATTTGAAAATGTTTTTTTATCGGACAATTTTCGTTTTTTTTTAGTTATAGGCTATAAGCTTTAGTCTATAACTTATAGGATTACGTACTACGGACTAACTCAAAACAATAGACAAAAAAATTAAACGTTCGAACCTTCCCGATATTTTTGTCAAGCTCCGAAACGACCGTAAATGTGACTTTTTCGGGTACATCGACTCCATCAAACTTCAAGCACAGCCTCCAACAGTTTGCGCCGTGGGAGCAGTCAAGTTCACTTTTGATGCGATTCTGCTGTCCTAATGCCATTTTGTTCATATCGGGAAAATGCGCTTCGATTCGCATTGCCGCTTTAAAACGATATAAAGTGACTTTATTTGACTTGAAGTCACTAATAGCGAGCAATCCCGGATGGCTCGTGAGGGCACTTCCAAAGGCCAACGATCGCGTCTGTGTTAATATTTGGGATGGGTCGGATCGAAGCCCGCCCCGAAACCCATTGTAAAGATAAACTTTGCCCCGGTCGGCCCCGTCATGAGCATAAAACGGCGCAGAAACAATCAAATCCGGATATCCATCTTTGTCGACGTCACCGGGGCCGAGCATTGTCCACCCAAAATGGCCACCGGCCTGCGAACCATTGAGTGCAATAAATGGCTCAAAGTCATGACTGGTATGGGTTTGCCCGTCTTAAATATATTTGTTAAATGCTTATAAATCGTACGCTTGTTTTTGATTTTTTGACTTAACCTTTGAACACATATTTAAAACAGTTCCCTGGACACATCGGGCGGAATTTTTTCCGCCGCATCTATCGTTGTGTTCTAACCTACGTAATTTTTCACCATGAGCAATTCGATGGTCTTGAATTGAATGAGCATACTCTCGAAAGCTCTACGACCACCCTTGGACACTTTTTGGTCGATTTTACCACAAAAACACAAATTCACAAAAAGTTAACCAGGCGACTTACGGGTTTCATTTTTACAGGTTAGTGGGTCATATGTGTTTGACGGTTAGGTCTAGGTGCCATCGCCCAATTCAACTAGAATATACGCGCGAAACAAAAAAAAAAAGATGTCCGGGCGAAAACAAAAAAAAAACGAGAAGCGCCCAGGTGGGACAAAAAATTGAACAAGAAGAATTGAGCGCGGCGCATCAATGAGCGGTATTTGAAAGAAGCCCGCTTTAACTTTGAGACCCTAATTTTTTGTGCATCATAGTTTTTAGGTCATTACGAATTTGCTCATATATTTTTTTTTTGTATTTTTTCGTAAAATTTTGTAATGATTATGAAAATGCTAGTAAATAAATTTCACACGCCACGGTTATCTCCTGTTTTTTATTCAAAAATTAATTTGATATTTTAGTATTATTTTTTTTCCAATTTACTATTATGATTAGGGTGGCTCATCTCTGAGGGCAATTTCTGGTGGGACAAAAATTGCCCTCGGAGATAAGCCACCCTAATTATGATTCAGTCTCAAAGTTAAAGCGCGCTCAGACCGTTTTTGTTTATTTCCCTTATCTTTGATCCGCCGCTATTTTGGTTGCCTTTTTTTTCTCGACTAGAAAATTTTGTTTTTTTCTTTGCTTGTCGATTTAGCTTTTTTTTGGTTTCGCCCGGATGTCTTTTTTTGTTTGGCTCGAAAAAAAACGACACAAAAATCGGTATACTCTAGTTGAAGTGGGCGATGGCGCCTAGGCATAAGCCGTGTTTGAAGGTTAAAAAACAAAAATAAGACGCTTTAGGGGCCAGATATAGTAATATGCAACAAATATTAAAGGCTCTATTTAAATATCAAAAAAACTGTATACTGGTATATCACCCTAACCTTTACCGGCTTGTCTCAGAAAAATATAAACTCGACCAAAGTTGGCGGTAAGGCCAACCGAGCTCAATTTACTCCATGTCGGGGCGGCAATCGCAACATCGTCGAGCCCATCCGAGTTAAAATCGGCAACGACAATCTGATAACCAAACTATTTGTGGGATGTTATCATGTGAAGAAAATGTCACGTACGTGTATAAAAAAATCGCAGCCTCGAGAACTCGTAGCATTACAATAAAATTTAATGTTACAAATCTGGGTTTAAAATGGCCTTCAAAAACCATCAAAAACTTGTGCTGTTTGAGCACAGTTCAAAATTTATTAAAATTAACTCCCAAGGGGCAAATTTGCACGAATCGATCTAAATTGACGAAAAATTAATAACAAAAGCGAAATTAATAGGAAAACATGGGAAGACTAATACCACAGTGGGTCACCGAATATGCGCGCATAGGATTTTATGGCAATTTTTTTTAACAATTCAGATATTTTGTCCACATGATGTCACCCCACTGTTCGCCCATTTGGTCCCCGCCGGGAAAATCGGCGCTACTGAGATTCATCTGTGGCTCGGCGGCAAATTTCCCATTTAAAATTCGATAGGCGAATACGGCACCGGTTAACCGCCAGCGGTCCCGGTGAACGGCTCCAATCAAANTCTGATAAACCAGTTAAACGAAAAAACGTAAATAAAATTGAGTTATCATGTGTACCATCTTGTCCGACTGCCTAGTTGTGCACGACTGCCCAGTTGTGCACGTTTTTCGGAAACGCAAATTGCACAACTGGAAGGTCGGGACTGTACCTAGACAAACATACTCAAATATACTATAGTTTCTAAAATGTCTAAAGGGAAAGATGTCTAAATGTTTTAGACATTTTACACTTTATCACCTTAACCTTTTATCACCTTTACACTTTTTTTCAAATTTTTTCGACATTGTACCCTTTATCCCCTTTACCCTTAATTACCTTTACACTTTACCCACTTTACACTTTTTTGTAGATATATTACCCTTTAGACATTTTACCCGTTCGACATTTAAGTTCGACCCGTTCGACATTTAAGAAAGTTTTCCAATTCAGTCGGTGCCAAACTGTTTTACTCAGTAGGGTTTTCGAGAATTTAATGTTTTAAAAATTTTTTTTATCGGACAATTTTCGTTTTTTTTAGTTATACAAGGGGTGTGCATATTAAGGGTCGGTTAACGATTTTTGAAAAACGACCCTTATTAAGCACACTGGCCCTTATTTAGCACACCCAGCATTACGCGAGTTTAGTGTTCTTATCTGACGTAATTATGATTTTTGCGTCTTATAAATGATTTTGAAATTTTAAATTTGTATTGAATACAATTTAAACTTAATATATCCATAAACGAACCAAAAGCTAGTAAAAAATGCCCATGGAAAACAATGATAAAATCAGCGACCCTTATTTAGAGCAATAATATTTTTATGGAAAAAAGGACCCTTATTTAGCACTACCGACCCTTATTTAGCACAAGCGACCGTTATTTAGCAGGCCCTTATTTAGCGCCCCTTCTGTAGGTTATAAGTTTTAGCCTATAACTTATAGGATTACGTACTGCGGACTAACTCAAAACAATAGACAAAAAAATTAAACGTTCGAACCTTCCCGATATTTTTGTCAAGCTCCGAAACGACCGTAAATGTGACTTTTTCGGGTACATCGACTCCATCAAACTTCAAGCACAGCCTCCAACAGTTTGCGCCGTGGGAGCAGTCAAGTTCACTTTTGATGCGATTCTGCTGTCCCAATGCCATTTTGTTCATATCAGGAAAATGCGCTTCGATTCGCATTGCCGCTTTAAAACGATATAAAGTGACTTTATTTGACTTGAAGTCACTAATAGCGAGCAATCCCGGATGGCTCGTGAGGGCACTTCCAAAGGCCAACGATCGCGTCTGTGTTAATATTTGGGATGGGTCGGATCGAAGCCCGCCCCGAAACCCATTGTAAAGATAAACTTTGCCCCGGTCGGCCCCGTCATGAGCATAAAACGGCGCAGAAACAATCAAATCCGGATATCCATCTTTGTCGACGTCACCGGGGCCGAGCATTGTCCACCCAAAATGGCCACCGGCCTGCGAACCATTGAGTGCAATAAATGGCTCGAAGTCATGACTGGTATGGGTTTGCCCGTCTTAAATATAT
>SCLG01000019.1:0-16490 GCA_004367875.1 Oikopleura albicans
TCAAAAAAATAAAAATTAGGTCGACATGACCTCTAGATCAAAAGTTATGGCGACGGAAAGGGAAATCGTCTCAATTATCTGGCACAAAAATCATATATGATATATCTATGTACATGGTATATATAGGGGTCCGCGAACCCCGCTTCTAATGCGTTTTTATGGTATTTAATAACGAAGTACACAACTTTTCACGCTAATTTTTTACGCTTTTTTTAGTCAGAATTTAAAAATTAGAAAAAAAAAATACGAAATCTGATGGCTCATTAGTAAGAATACAATTTTTGCACCTTATTTCATAAATGTGTCAAAAACGCGAAAAATTGGTATTCGACTGTATGTGCGTTGGTCGCTCCCGTTTCTTACTGCGACATCCGATTGGCTATTTCATTTTTTTATTCGAACCGCTAGGAGTCAGCGCACATTTGGTCCAAGCATGGTGAAGATCAAATTGTAACCAGAAAGTGACGAAAAACGCCTTTAAAGTTTTGATTCCGAAAAAAAAGGCCAAAAAACGCCAAAATCGGGCGCACTCTGACCTCGATTGCAAGAATTTTGAAAATTTTTTTTTTGTTTTACTAAAATTCATATACCCCTCAAAGGCCGTAAAAAATCCTCAGCTAAGACAAACAGTAACTTTTCCGCGTAATTTAGAAACGGCAAAGAAGTGAAAGGGGTCAGGATACAAATTTGTATCCCGGTGAAGAACACGGGTTAATGTGTTTCATTTGGATCGTGTCTTATTGTTAATTTACAATTTGTTTTTTTTCACAATACTCATAGAAATGACATTCTTAAATGACATTCTTAAATGACCTCCGAAATACCCATTTATATCTCATACGGTACCGTGGCATATTTCAGGAAAACGTTTTTTGCCGAATTTCAGCAAAATACGTTTTACGCTGAACCACAAACGGCAGCAATATGGTCTGAAGAACCATATACGTAAAAATTCTGCGAGATGCGTTTTCTCCGAAAAACTTCCGCGAAAAGCCTAAAATGGGTCGTCCCCGAAAAACAGTTTCTGCGAGATGGTACGGTGCCTTCTCAGATGCTCATCCCATACCTTAAGGTCCTAATCGTCATCTTTCAAAAACTTTAGACAAAGTGAATTAACTCTCCGCATAGTGAAGGGGAATAATTCGTGAACCGTTATTCAATTTAGATTTATGAAAGATTTCGCGTTTCGCGACTCATCCTCAGCTTCGACTTTAAATTTTTCGGCGAAATCACGGACTAGAGATATTGCGGTTCGTGAGTTAAAGCATTTTAAATTAATAAGCGAAAAACGGCCGATTTGTTTTTTTTCGTTTAACAGTCATGCACATCGAGTTTATTATAATCGTCATACGCATCTGGGGTAGCTAGCTACCCACTTTTTTATAACGCGCGATACAATAAACGGATTTGCTTGCTTTTTATTTTATTTTGAAGCCATGTATTTTTTCTCTTACTGGAGTGATATGCAAGTTTAACGGAATTAACCCGCGTCCTCGACGGACAAAAACGTATCGAAATTTTTATTTTTCCCATATAAAAACGTAAAGTATTTTTTTAATTTCAAATCCGTTGTCCATTTTTAATTATCACAAGCGGTTCTCTTTTAATTCAGAATTAAAGTGAAAATAGGTAGCTAGCTACCCAATATGTGCATGACTGTTAATGGTGCGCGAATTAACCGTCCCCGCATGGTCAATGGATGAAAATGTATTCGATTTTTTTTAAGACCGCATCGAATCAAATCGGTTATTCCAGTCGGTCACCCCTTTGATTAAACTTTTGTTCTTCAAAATTTACTATTGAAGTTTTTATTCAGAATTTTTTTATTCAGAGTTATGCTTATGTATAGTATACATTGTATACCCATTTATAGATTACTCAACGTGTCAAAAGGATTTTGACTCTAGTCTGAATGAGTCTGATAACTCCCGTGAAGTGTTTCTAGAGATGAATTTCCAAGAAGGATTTGTTCGAAATAAAAAAAAAACCATTTTGAAGAAAAAAGCTTTGAGAAAAAAAAATCTTGACTCAGGGTTGTCGACTAGTCATTTGATATTTACTTTTTCGGAAAATCGAAGTATAGCGACATCTAGCCATATTTATTTGGGTTTATCGTTGTTTCTGTTTTTGATGTGGATGTTAATTATAATAATGGGCAGTGTAGAACGAAACAACAAGCAGCGGTATTTTACCGATGATTCATGATGTTTGGTTTACTGATAATTTTATTTCTGCAACGAGTTAAAGGTTATAAGCGATAGAGAGTAGAAAGACTGCAAAATAAATTGAAATAAATGTCTGTATAGCCGGAATGTCGGAGGGGGTAATTTCGCGACCAAACCCCGTTTATGATTACTTTCGCGACCACACCATTTGGTCGCGAATCGTTGTTCAAAATATGGTGTTTTAAACAGGGTTTCGGGTCCATTTTCTTTTTACTTAAAAACAGTGGTCGCGAAACCAAAAGAACGATTCGCGACCAAATGGTGTGGTCGCGAAAGTACTCATAAACAGGTTTTTTTCGCGAACAAAAATGGTCGCGAAAGTACCCTTTACCGGCATGTCTCAAATATGCAACCATCGTTTTGATATACACCACCTGCACAATTCCGTTACCACTTTTGGGCATTTGATGAACTTTGATTCCCGCCTACGCCCTACACATTTATTTTAACAAACGCTCACTTAAACTTATTATTAATGGTTAGAAGGTGCATATTTCGTACAGCTATGATTTTCTGATTCAATCGTTTTTTTCTGACATTTATGCATGACTTTTGAGTTAACAAATGTCAAATAATTACTTTCAAGTTTAGACAAAGTGTGTGACCAATGTTTCGGTGTAATATGTTGAACATTATGTTGTCGTTGGTGAATTTTCGTGAAACTTACCAGAAACCTCCAAATTACTGGAATAATGGCGCCTTGAATATTGACGCAGTACACAAAAGGAAAGATGGAAAAAAAATATTAGGAGTGAAGACGAGTTTAAAATTTGGTTTGAATACAGTCCCCCATCCGAACACGACCATTTTATAAAATCACATATGCTTCCATTGTCATCCACTGTTGCTGTTTAAAAATAAAGAATGTGATGGACTGTATAAATTTATCGGAATTATTAAGCACGGCTTTTTTCCGTATCCCCCAACCAAAAAACAAGGACGTTTTGTCCTTTCCCATCAAATAGATGTATTTTTTCTGTTGTTCGGCTTTCTGAAATGGATTGGAATTGAAATCCAACATAGAAACAGCGATTTTGAATCCGTAAAACGCAAAAAAATAAATGTTAATTGAACTTGGTAAACGGCAAAAACAGTTTTTTTTTGCACTTAATGCGTTAAAACCTCATTTTTTCTAGCATGTTTTTTTCTAAATATGTTAAAGAGCAAAATTCTGACAGAATGAAAAAAAACCACGTACGTCGTGCGGTTAACCGTTTGTGAACCCGGTTAACCATTATGTTTTTGTGGTCAAATCGACCAAAAAGTGTCCGAGGGTGGTCGGAGAGCTTCCCAAAGTATGCTCATTCGATTCAGGACCATTGATTCGCCTACCGTGCAAATTAAGAAGGATAAGAGAAGAGAAAATGAAAAAAAGGACAAACGTCCTTGTTTTTGGTTGGGAAACTGCTGGCGATTTTTGGTTGGGGGTATAATAAGATGTATAGAGTTATCAAAACAGGATGTTAACTTCCGGTTAATCAAAATTAATCTTAGTACCAAAAACCGTGATAAGCATATTAACCGAGTACACAAACTCGATTGGGGATAACTATTCCCGATCTCGAGTTATTAGCTAAACACAAAATAGTGATATATGGCAATGTTGGGGTCGCAAGAGTTAAATGTACCCATAAGTGACACATTTTTTTTTTGTTTAATATTTTCCCCCAAAATCATTTTAAACATCTCATTCAGTTGTTGGAAATACGAAGAAAATGTAGTTATAAAGGCGATCTTACCAGCTTTATTACGATGCGCGACAAAATGCGATGAAAAAATTATGAATTGTTTCGCAAGGTGCCTTAATTTTGACACGAAATGCAAAATTGCATGCATTACTTTAGGTCAGCGTTAAAAACAAATTTTTGCTGCACCAAAAAAAAAGTAAGGGAAAGAAAATACTTTTTAGGTGTAATTTCAATCAAAAATTACAATTTTTTGTTAATTAGTAACATATGTCAACCTTTCTTAACTCCCATGGGGAAGTGCGTGTAAATAGGCACGCAACTTGTTTTTTTCGTCGATTTAAGGCATATGGCCCCGTAGGGCAAAACGGGTATTGGTGACCCCCCTCAACTTTTCGAGAAAATTCGATTGACGGTGTGATTTTTTGCGTAGGTTGGAGATTTCAAACAGCTCTCTAGGGGGCCCTGGAGACTCCTTCCCCCTGGAAACTCCCCCTAAGAGTTAATTTAAGAATTATTGGTTTTCACAAGAAATAGTGGTTTTTTGATATGCTTTTAGCGGCTTTGGGAGAAATAACGCTCCACAGATTATACCAACTGTGCGAATGATTGTGTATGTATTGATTTAACTCCTGCACGACAAATTATCTCTGAAAACCCCACATATGTTAATCCGGCGCCGCCAACAACGTTCGTAACAGGACATGGGTATACTAAATTTTATAAAAAAAACTCACCAAACTTATATTTTGTGATTATAAAGATAATGAATAAATTATAGCCGTTCTTAGAACTTATCGCATATGACTTTTCTCCACAAACGACTGATTTGCCACTCACGAGAAACTTGACAGAAAATATTTGGCCAAAAATTGAAAAGCCTTTGAAAAAACTTTGTCAAGAGTTCATGGTCCCTCGATTTCGACGATCGGACATTGTGGTTGACGAATGCAATGAAAAACTTTGCCACATTCAGGTGCAGATTTAACTATTCGAAAAAATCTTTAAAATCAGGGTGCGTATTTAACGGGCTCTTTACAGTTAACGGGCTATGTGCAATTAATGTGCAAGTTTTGGCTCAAAAATGTTGCGCCAATAACGCCTAAACATTCACATGTTTACGGACAAGTTTCTCGTACTGGTAATTTTGTTTTTAATTCTTGCTTGCAAATTTTAATAATCGAGTTGAATAAATCTGTTGCGGAGAGAAATATATCAATGTCGGATCTTGTACTTGGTGGATTTACGTTATATTATTCGGGCCTCGCATCGCGGTCCTATATCAAAAATGTAATAAAGCCTCCGACAGGAACCTTTGGAAAAACAGATTTAATACAATTCTCGAAAAACACTTTTTTATATTTGGAATCTACCCAACATCCAAATAGCAAGCATAAATATTTTTTCTCCACTTTTCAAAGTGTATTAAAGGTTCAAATTTGATTTTTGTTGGATGTGGAAGGAAACAAGGTTTAGAATTATAATTTTACAAATTGTATTTTTTGTCTAATGAATTTAAGCTAACTTTTCAAGGCGAACATTTTGGCCAGAACAGTTTTTTTTTTAAAATTTGACCTGTCCAATTCTTATTTTTTTCAACTTAATATTCGTATAAAATACTAAAAGCCCGGTTCAATAAACCAGAGTTTCGTATCCTGATAGCCGTTTATTTACTTGTTTATTACCTTAGGCGCTAGAGAGCAATTGTGTTCAGTTTTATTATTCAAAACCTGATAAGAAACAACTCTGATGTTATCGATATGGGTATTATCATACAGCCAAAAGTCCTTTTTGATCAGAAATATTATTCTGTCGGGCGAAAAACGCGCGCTCAAACGTTTGAGAGTTATTATATTTACTATTCGACATCTGCTAGGGAGCCTTTGGGATTCACAAAAAGTGAGTTCATCAACTTGGCCTATTGGGATAAGCTGACTGGCGCCGAAAATTATCCAGATTTCAGAACAAGGTCTAAAAATGAACTAAAATTCATCTACACGACTCACCTAAATAATAAAACAAAATTTGAAGTAAAAATTAAAAGTGACAAGATTTTGAATATTGTTAGTTAAGTAATATCGCTCAGTTAACCTTTGAACACATAA
Organism: Oikopleura albicans; assembly: GCA_004367875.1. Lineage (NCBI taxonomy): Eukaryota > Metazoa > Chordata > Appendicularia > Copelata > Oikopleuridae > Oikopleura > Oikopleura albicans. Next base: position 6,016 of record SCLG01000019.1, read on the forward strand.
TTAAAACAGTTCCGTGAACACATCGGACGGAATTTTGTCCGTTCCATCTATCGTTGTGTTCTAACCTACGTTATTTTTCCTCAAGAGCAATTCGATGGTCCTGAATCGAATGAGCATACTCTCGAAAGCTCTTCGACCACCCTTGGACACTTTTTGGTCGATTTGACCACAAAACCACAAAGTCACAAACGGTTAACCGAATGACGTACGGGGTTCATTTTTTNAAAAAAAATGTGCGTGAAAACTATTAATTGCAAATAACCTCTATTTTGAGGTTTCCTAGCTGCAATAAATGACGAATTAATATTCATTACGGAAACAAAATTTTAATTTTTATTTGTCCTCCGACTTTGTAATCGATTAATTTATGTTAGTTTTCACTGTCGTTACATTTAGTAGAATTAGACACCATAATAAACGCATTTTATATGCCCGGACGGACAAAATTCCGTCATATGTGTTTGAAGGTTAAGTAGTACGTAGGCTGAAGTGTAAAAAAATTTAAAATGAATAGGGACTGAATGTAATAGGTATTTTAATAATTATCGGGACTAATGAGTATTTTAATAATTATCGACCTTTATATAGACTGTCTGTTCTCACAAGTAAGTCAACATTTCTAGATAACAAATTCAAATATGAGGATCTAAAAAGATGAATAGTGTACTCGTTTCTCAATTAAAAAAGTAATCTCATTTAACTGGTTTAAAAGCCTGTGAAGGAGGTGGACAAACTTCTGAAGGAGGTGAGATATGATTGATGGAAATCAAAATACGTAGGTTAGATCATAAATGTTAATTCTGTTGAACTTCTAGCAGAAGCCTTTTACCTCCTTCATTTCCCTTTTCATATTCTCTTTTTATTCGAAAAATTAAAACATATTTCATCTTTTCAGATCGTTGAAATGCTCAAAGTCAACTTATTTTTTGTAGGATTCTCAGGTGGAAGTTTGCGTCGATGTGGCACTAATGACATAAAATCCAACTCAAATTTTCCAAGTACATATCGATTAGTTCTGCTTCATGTGTAGTTCTAAAACTGTATGTTTTATTCTGCGCAAAATTATTGAGATATGATTAAATCAAATAAATAACACATGACTTCCGTATTCTTATAATTTATAAGTTATAAAGGATCTTGAATAATACTAGTCTTTTTAATCCTAATTGGCGTAGTGTTTAACTAACGGTGTACTTAACTCTTAGGGGCAAGGAGTTTTTGGGAACCCGTAGGGGGAAAATGCGTGTAAATAAACACGCACTTAAAAATCACATTAATTCGCTGAAATTCCAAAAACCTGGTAAAGCCAAGTTGTAGACCTCGTCAAAGTTTGACGGTCAAACTACGTCGATCTGATTATTCAGAAATTGATTTGGGTTACCAGGGCCCCCTAAAGAGCTGTTTAAAATCTCCAACCTACGCAAAAAAACACCGTCAATCGATTTTTCTCGAAAAGTTGAGGGGGGTCACCAATGCCCGTTTTGCCCTACGGGGCCTCCATATGCCTTAAATCGACGAAAAAATACGTTGCGTGTCTATTTACACGCACTTCCCCCTGGGAGTTAAAAAGAGCCGTTTTTTATCCGACAAAAAAATATTGGCTTTGATTAGGGCCTTTTTAAATAAAAAAATATTTGGTTGATTAACCCGTAAAAGGCTATGAGAAAAAGGACTTGTGGGTTCGTAAACAAAGCGCATGTATTTAACTCTCAAGGGACACATAGTCCAACTTTGGGCTAGATTTGAATAATGCACATAAAGATATTACCGAAAATTTCTTCAGAACGGAAAAACTGGGGATGCCGCCACATCAAAAGTGACCCCTGGAAGTATATGAGGGATGGTTTGTCGAATCAGCAAATTTTCCTAAAAAGTGCATAATTTAGCAGTCGTGCACAAATTGAAGGTGCACGATTTGAAAGCCGGGACTTATTTTATTTTATCATCGCACTCGCCGCGAACAGCCTAGTCCGAATGTTTTGTAACAATTTGCTAATAATTGTTCTGCATAATTTTTTTTTTGGTCCGTTGGCATTTCTGAAAAATTTGGATTTGCCTTTAAAATGCGATAACTTCGGTGCAAAACTGTTTATTCGGAATCCGATTATGGAAAATCAACAAACGAATGCTTTGTTTGGACTTGAAGTTATTCTAACACTCCACGCTCAATTATTCTCTGCGGTTTTCTCTAAATTAGCAATCGAAGAATTTTGTACTGCATAATTCAAGTGTTTTGTTTTAATTGGAAAAACAATATTTTACCAAACACAATTAATGTTTTGTTATCAATTATAAGGGAAAAACGAGTCTCAAGTTATCTCGGTCATTTATGAATTTACAAAACAATCAAAAGAAAATAAATAAGAAATGGACAGGTCAAATTTTCGAAAAAAAACTGTTTTGGCCAAAATATTCGCCTCAAAAAGTTAGCTTTTAATATTTTCGGAAAATCAAGACCAAGTTCAACGGGTCATTTTGGCCAGCATTTTGGCCAAAACAGTTTTTTTTCGAACATTTGACCTGTCCATTTCTTATTTTTTTTCTTCTCAGTTAACAACAATGAAAAAATAACAACAATTGAAAAAATAAAGTTTATGTCTACTTATACGTATACCAATATGATATTGGCAATATCTGTAAACCAATATTCAGACATTTTTCAGAGTTTTTCACAGGGCTTATCTGATAGCTTTAAATTAGCTGCTGGAAAAGTTGCCCTATTCACAGGGTTTTTTTGTAAATCTTCCTTTGGTCTTTTGGAGACGCCTGAGAACTTTTTCATGGTTCCCATCGAATTCATCGTTGTCAATTACCCTAGAAACCACATCGTTTTCTTAGATATAAAGCTTAACATAGCCGCCAGGGCGCTTGGTGCAAATTTGCACCAGTGTCCCCCTAAGGATTATATGCCACTTGGGACCCTTGGGAGTTAAGGAGACTCCTGTGGAGCACTGTGCTCAACAAGGGTCGTTTGTGCTAAATATTCGCCCGTAGGAGGGATCGAAAAAACGCGTGTTTTGGGGAAACAAAGTTACACAAATCACAAACGTTCAATCACTATCTCGCGAAAATCACGCTGTGATTGGCAAATATCGGTTAAAATCACAAAAATGTGATTTTGGTGTGATTGCGGAAATTCCAATCACAATCACGCTAAAATTACAAAATCATAAAAATCAAGTTTCATTTTTTAAGAACTAAAATTAAAATGTTTTTGCGGCTTAATTGACCGCTTTGGACCCGTTTTGGACCCGTCGGCTTTTAAATGAGTAATTGACTTTTGCCCTATCATTATGACTTGCCCACGCTCTACCTGGATAAAACTGGTGAAGCCAAGTTGTAGATCTTACTTGCTTTTCAAGTTGAAATAAAATACAGGACTTTCATCGTTATCTTCTAAAAAATTACTTGAAGATTGTTGAGTTACCGGAGGATTGTTAAGTTCCTGGAAGATTGTTAAGTTACCGGAGGATTGTTAAGTTACCGAAAGATTATTAACTTATTTATGTGAGACGCAGGCGGTGAAATTTGACGTGAGCAGACTGTTTAAGTTATTTCAATCTTCTGTTTCTTGTCACTTTTTTGTTTAAATTGTTTTTAAGTGTTCTTTGGAGATGTTGGCTCTCCTAGTAAGAAACGTGTCACCGATGACTTTTAAAATTTAAATAGAAAAATTCATTAAATATACAAATTATGATTAATTTTGTCGATTTTCCAATGTCACGTAGAACTCTGTAGAGCAAACAAAAAATAATTAATTTTTTAACAAATCGTAAGAAACACTAAACTATATAAAGTCCAGATGATATGAAACAGATTCTAATAATGAACGTACAAATTATTTCAGTTGTTGTGGCCCTATGTTATGCCAGTAATGGTCGAGCACGTAAGTTATACTAAACCGCCTAACCAGTTTTATTAACAGTTTCGTATAAGGAGGCCTCATAAGGCAGAATTGGTATTGCTCACCACCCTCAACTTTTTTCAACAAATTCCATTGGCGGTATTTGTTTTGCGTAGGTTGGATTTTTTAAACAGCTCTCTAGCGGGCCTTGGTGGCCCAAATCAATTTCTTAAGTGTCAGATCGACGTATTTTGACAAGCTCTACAACTTGGCTTCGCCAGTTTTACCAGAATTATTGCGAATGATTGTGAATTATGAAGTGTGTGCATACGTGCACACAATTTCCTCCTACGGGTTATCAAAAAGTCCTTTCCCCTGAGAGTTAAACGAGATTTTCAGGTTCAGAGAAAGGTGCACATTAATCCGCTTGATTGGCTTGGTTTTATTTTCCGATTGGCTTGACTTTTTTGTTTGCTTCTAAAAGTGGATAATTCTCAGTTGATTATTAATATACAGTCAGGTTTCTCTCGATGTGCATGTTTTCCTTGATGTGGGCACATGAGGGCTTGTTCACGTAGATTTCCAAAATAACTCTCGATGTATTTACAAAGTTACGTGAAAAATCGCACATCGAGAGAGACCTAGAAATCGAGAAAGCGATACACATCGAGAACCCTAACTGTATAGTTAATGTCAACTGACAATTATCTACCTTTTGAACCGAAGAAAAAAGCCGAAAATTTTCACCTTTTTTCAAGCGAACATTAACGCCCGTAATCTCTCGATGAGCATTTTTCTACCTTTATGGTTCCAAAGAATCGTTCTCCATGTTCACTTTACAAATTTTTGCTCAAGCGTTATTATTTTAGTCAAATATAATCCATTGGAAACCTGGATGCAGACTTTACGAAGAATTTTCGGCTGGAATACAGAACATCGATTGACAGATAGTTTCACAACATACGATGATCATAACGGAAAGGCCGCTGTTAATCCAATGCGAATGACCTGGAATTTAGTAAACATCTAATAACCCTCGAATAAACGCAAAACACTTTTCTGTATATTTTTATGAAATAAAAAAAATTTTGCTAGAAATAAAACCAGGATTCATAAAATTAAAAAGATGACTCATGTTTTTTTTTATCTTCTAGTCAGATAAAAGTCGCATTTTCGGTTGATTATTTATCACCCAAGTTAACAAATAACATTCCCACCATTTGAATTAAACAACTTTTTGTGTAATTGTTAAAGAATAAGGCTGACTTGGATAAGGTTGTATTAGCCAATCAGCGTCAAGTGTTATGATTTTTCATAAAAAATAGAATAACAACAACATTAATTTATTTTTTCTATACATCACCTCAGCATTTTAGGTAACACTTTTTATTTAAAAAATGCGTTATTTTAAGGGCAAAATGATATTTGAAGCAAAGGTTGATACTTCAAATAGGTAATGCGTCGGCGTGGATTCTGTATAAAATTGAAAAATGGTGATTTCAAATTTGAATTATTATCTCAAATACAAACTGTCATGTCAAATGCATTTCTCATTTCCAAAAAACGGTGAAGAACGGTTTACGAGAATGGAGACTAGTTGTCTATTATGGTTTTAACAGTAAAAACTTTGTTCAATTTGGTTTGATTTGCAAAAAAATAGCGTACATGCATAATTTCTTAAACTTTTCTAGCATTTTGGTGTTTGCGCGTCGAAACGTCCCTAATTGCATGTTGAACCTAAATAGCTCTTCAATGTGCGTTTTTTGCCGACGCCAGGTATAAAACCAATAATAAAATTAACGCTTTTTCCACGTCAAAAAAACTTTTGGTCAAAATTGAGATGAATCTTAAATTGGATCGATGCCCACAGCGAAAATCAGATTTATGGACGTGAAGGGGTTAACAACATAAAGAACGGAGCTCAAAGAAAGACCCAAGTTGCTGGCAATTAATACTGTTAACGGCGTTTTGAGAAAAAAACTGCATCTATCAAAAATACATTCACTGCGCCGTTGTCCAGCATTTATTGATTCGACAAGTTGGCCCGCTGGTGCAGTTATCAGGCACCCTACGGAGTCTTCTAGTATCCGGCACTGCGCAGTTATCAGCTACGTAATTTTCGTGAAACCCGCTGGATCAGGGCTCGGTACAATTGGCTAAAATTTGACCTAGACCGAGCCGAGCCAAAAAAAAATAAATTGTGCCGAGCCCTGCGCTGGATAACCGCATATGCGGTGTAAAGAAAAGTATAGATTGTGTAAATTTTAGAAGACAGTGGATCAACTAAAACCGAAACAGATGACCCGAACCGACTGTTAAGTTCCTGCAACTTCCTGTTATTAACTTAGAGTTCGGGGCATTTTGTTAAGTTTAGGGGCGTAAAGTTCTGTTGACAGGCGGTGTAAAACATTATCTATAGAAATATTACTTATTAAAATAACATCATTTTTTTGTATTTCCGGACTCGAACTACTCTAGCTTCTCTATAACAATAATTATCATTATTTCTAAAAATTATAATTTCTAATTAATTAAGTTAGTGAACCTTAGAATTATCGAGGAGGAAATTTTTCAACAAAATTGATTCAAGAAGTGATCTATTTTTAACGCCATAATAACAAATGTACAACTACGGTCATTTGAAAGGTTTGTATTATGGGTTGATTAACAGGGGTGAATTCTTAACCTGCTTGACGTGCCAGATTATTTTTATAACTTGAAACACTTGTTGTTCTCTTAGAAAGCGTTTCGGAGTTTAATCACGGTTGAGTCCGATTTTCACAAAAAATATTGCATCTTAAATACACCGCCAACGGGTTCATCCGGCTTTTTTCGCCTTCCAAAAGTGTAGGGAAACCCGCAGACGTCAGATGAACCCTTGAAATGTCGACGGCAGAGTGGGAAGATTAAGAAAAAAAGTAGCCAGATATTGGCCAGACGAGCGCGCTCGAGCGCAGTACCAAATTCGAATAAACGCACGGGCGGGCAAAGGGGCCAGATCAACCAGCAGGCGTGTAGTTCATTCAGGTTGCCTTATCAACAAAGTTCTTAACAATAATTATGATACACAGGGTGCGCAGTTATCTTGCGAGCAGTTATCTTGCGAAAATTGCCGCTCGTACGCTTATCTTGCGACTTTCCAGAAAACTTTTTTTCAGGATTTCCGCCCACACACTGAGCAGTTATCTTGCGAAAAAAATTTGAAAAAAATTTAAGTTACTATNCGTTTGCCAGTGTGTACAAAACATCACTTATCGGAAAACGGTTCACTTCGGTAGGTCGCATAACTTTAGTTTAGGTTTAGGAACTTTTGTAATACATTCAGGACTTTTGTCTCGTAAGTAAACACTTAGTACGACTTCATAGCAAGGCAGGCAACTCATCCTTACGCAGTAAAAACTTTGTTCAACTTGGCCAAATTTGGTTTGATTTCCAAAAAAAAAATAGCGTTTTGGTGTTTGCGCGTCGAAACGTCCCTAATTGCATTTTGAACCTAAATAGCTCTTCAATGTGCGGTTTTTTGCCGACGCCAGGTATAAAACCAATAATAAAATTAACCCTTTTTCCACGTCAAAAAAACTTTTGGTCAAAATTGAGATGAATCTTAAATTGGATCGATGCCCGCAGCGAAAATCAGATTTATGGACGTGAAGGGGTTAAAACACAAAAAACGGGGCTCAAAGAAAGACCCAAGTTGCTGGCAATTAATACTGTTAACGGCGTTTTGAGAAAAAAAAACTCCATCTATCAAAAATATATTCACTGCGCCGTTGTCCAGCATTTATTTATTCGACTAGTTGGCCCGCTCGTGCAGTTATCTGGCACCCTACGGAGTCTTCTAGTATCCGGCACTGCGCAGTTATCAGCTACGTTTTTTTCGTGAAACCCGCGTGATAACCGCATATACGGTGTAGAGAAAAGTATAAATTGTGTAAATTTTAGAAGACAGTGGATCAACTGAAACCGAAACAGATGACCCGAACCGACTGTTAAGTTCCTGCAATTTTATTATTAACTTAAAGTTAGGGGCATTGTGTTAAGTTTAGGGGCGTAAAGTTCCGTTGACAAGCGGTGTAAAACATTATCTATAGAAATATTACTTATTAAAATAACATCATTTTTTTGTATTTCCGGACTCGAACTACTCTAGCTTCTCTATAACAATAATTGTCATTGTTTCTAAAAATTATAATTTCTAATTAATTAAGTTAGTGAACCTTAGAATTATCGAGGAGGAAATTTTTCAACAAAATTGATTCAAGAATTGGTCTATTTTTAACGCCATAATAACAAATGTACAACGCCGGTCAATTGAAAGGTTTGTATTATGGTTTGATTAACAGGGGTGAATTCTTAACCTGCTTGACGTGCCAGATTATTTTTATAACTTGAAACACTTATTGTCCTCTTAGAAAGCGTTTGGGAGTTTAATCACGGTTGATTCCGACTTTCACAAAAAATATTGCATCTTAAATACACCACCAATGGGTTCATCCGGCTACTTTCGCCTCCAAAAGTGTAGGGTAAACCCGCAGAGGCCAGATGAACCCTTGAAAGGTAGACGGAAGAGTGGGAAGATTAGGAAAAAAGTAGCCAGATATTGGCCAGACGAGCGCAGTACCAAACCAGCAGGCGGGTACTTCATTCGGGTTGCCTTATCAACAAAGTTCCCAATAATTATAATCTTGATTAATCTTATTTGAGCAAAAGTAATTTAGAACGAACAAATAAAACAGTTTTTGCAGTTTTTGAGTTGGTGTTTATCGGCGAAATTTCGCAAGGCATTAAAGACGGGTAGGTAGCGTTGTTTACAAACGTCACTTTCCGGGAAACCGTTATAAAACATGTTTCCTACCCGTCCTTAACAATAAGCTCACCAAAAAAATCTAAGAAATTTGGCTATTAGTATCTCCTCACCGTTCAAATACATGATTTATTCAGCAAGAATTAAATCATGACTATTTAATGACTTTTTACTAATTTAAAAGCCAAAAACCGACACTAAAACGATGTATTTTCTGATTCAATGATGATTAATTATGCCAAGTTATAACATTGGATGGGTCATTATTGAAAAAAAAACTCGTTATTAAAGCAGGGTATGGATTTTTTGATTTTCTTTTTCAATGAGCCGCGGCACGATTAATGGGCAATTAATGGTCGCCATTGTTTTGCTCAACTTACCACGGTTGGTCATAAATCACGTTCAAAGGGACATTATTCTACGGTTGATTCGACTTATAACACAACTCTTATTTCATGAAATGCTTTAAGACGAATTTCGAAATTTGTATGTTTTCGGTTTTATCTCGTGAAATTTTAATCCTTATTGTTTACACTACCTCTGGTTTAAGTGTATCCGTTCTCCCCTTTTATTCGACCAGATTTCCCGTTTGTGCGCTTATCCGGCCACGTTTTTTGGCCAACATTTTCCAGATATTTCGCTTAAGCCCTTTGGGGTTTATCCGGCCCCTTCGGGTTTACTTATTGTACAAAAATCCTTACCAGGTTAAAGAGTGTGGGGTATGTACAAACTTTTGACGTTCCATTACGGACCATAATTTATGAAACATAATTTTAAATTACGCATAAAGTATACCCCCTTACAAGTAATCTTAATAAAATTGAGTTATCTTGACTCTTTTTTAATCAAAAATTACCGGGATTTCCAATTATCTTGTCAGATAACCCTACTCAGTTATCTTAATAAAATTCAATTACACCACCTACCTGCTTAAAGTAACAATTTCCGCTTAAAGTAACAGTCTTTTGCTCATTTTGGTGTTACTTTCAGCATACAGGTGGTGTATCTTAAAAGTTTTTCAGTAAAACACGTGTAAAGATAACTGGTTCGGTGGTGTATGTTCTATTTGTTAACAACTTTCTTACTTATTTACTAGTTTCAAATAGAAACTTTTAATTAGACCTTAAAACGACTTTATCGCGAAATTACATGACGTAAAATTCCTACAGCGAAAAAATGGATTAGTTTGAAAACGGGCCCTTAATGGCGGCCATCAACATTCTTTGTTTAATACTTGTCTACACTTTGCACAATAAATTCACTTCCTGTAAATGGACAGTGATTGCTAGTAATATATATTCGTAATCTTCAACTTCAATCTCTTCAGATATTAACTTCTAAAATAGTTTTTGTCGGGAAATTGCACGAATAGTTACGACTAGCTAAATTACAATTTTAATATCCTTTATTCTTGATTTTCTCAGCGTTACAGGGGTGGCAAATAAGTTTACACAGTTTTTCTTCCCCCTCCTCCTCTTCCTACGGTCTCTTACGGGGTTTTTCCATGTGGATTTTCGATTTCCGAAAACCGTGCATATAGAGAGACTTTTTCGAGAACGGTTTTTTGAAAACATAGAATCCCATAAAAACATAGCCTGAAAGGATGAACATCGAAAGGTATTTTAAATTTTTCGTGAAAAAGCGCACATCGAGCATTCTGTCCGTAAGCACCCCGTTAAAAATAATTAGGGACCATGGAGTTTAGATTATATTTCAAATGTCGGTAAAGGTGGTCCGTCTGAAATAGAGCGTTTTATGTCTCAAATAAAAGCCCTGTGCTCAATTAAGCACAATATTGAAGTTAAGTCAAAATTGTCAAAAAAAAAA